>MU684854.1:137370-147441 GCA_026770625.1 Nicotiana glauca | reverse complement strand
TCTCTCCTATTTTCTGTTATTTGACTTTTCCGCGTACTTCAGACTATGTTGTTTTACAGTATATTTGTGCTATTCTGGTAGAGGCTCTAGACTCATGACCCCCAGGTCTTTGGGAGGTTGTTCAGTATTGTGGATTCTTCGGATTATTTCTATCTATCAATTATATATTTGATTTCCATGTTGTTAATAATTTTCAAGCAAATGGTTTTGAGCCTTATGCTCGGGTTGAGAGTGAAATTGGTCGGGCTTGCCTAGCAGTTGTGTTGGGCGTCATCACGACCGGGTTTGGGGTCGTGACATTCCTGTATCTACTCCATAGATTATGGAAAATTTGAGAGGCACTTGGGGAGATTTAGTAGTATTGAAGAACTGGGAGAATAGAAAGGACCAAAAAAGTCAATTGTAGTGTATTTTAAAACAAAAGAAGCCTATTTTTACAATACACTATGATATAGAATTGGTAATTTAGTATACTAAATGTAATTAAGTCAAACCTTAAACATTGAGGGTAATAAGATTTCCTATATGGCATAGGAATGTAAAAATTCCTACAAGAGAGTATATACTATAATAGTATACTTATTACCCGTAAATTCACTTGCGGGATAAATTGAAAATGCAAAAAATATATTAATATTATAGATGCTACATAATGTAACGATATAATCTTACAATAAGATCTTTTAAAAAAATTTGAAATTTTTATTAACAAATGATATTATTTCTGTTTAATAATTAAATTAAATTTTTTTAACTCTTTGTGTACAATTGTATACCTTGTTGGTATATCTATATACTATAATGATATCATATGTTAGTTAATTATTTTTTGTTGTATTAGGTACATTTAATTGGCACATATTTGATTTTTCTTTAGTAATAATATAAAAAAATAATAATAGATAGTAAAAACGATAAATGAAATTAGGTTATGAAGAAAAAAAATATAAAAAAGAAGTTAAATGAAATTAAAAAGGAAAAAAGAAAAAATTAAGAAAAAAACGAGAATAAAAGAAAAAAAAAGAAAAAAGGAAAGAAAAGAAACATAGAAATTAAAAAGAATTTGAGAATAAAGAAAAAATTTCCCACAGAAATTACTATGGGTAGGAAATGTAATTAGTTTATGGGTAAAAAAATAAATGGGTACACAAGGATAAATAATTTTATTTTTGTGGGCAACCGTATCAAACCCCCAAAAAAAATAGTATTTAACATATGACACCGGCCCCTTGGTTCTGAATTGTACTGCATAAATATTACTCCAATAAGATTGAAACACGTGATATACAGTAAACCAAAAATTTACTGCTAAAATATTTTTATTATTTGACATAACTGGTTGGACCATCACAGTTAGAATATAATACACAAAATTATAAAAAGTGAGCTTTGGCTCTTATTTGTTATCGATATTTAATCGATTTTACTTTGGTTGCCAAACTTAAATGTGACAAGAAAAGATGAATACTCCAGACTATAGTCCTTAAGAGCATTATTGGTATTTAACTTGCTCTATTTTTTTATTTTATTTTTTTGCAAAGTTTTTGTAAAAACGAAGAAGTTAGTTCGATTTTCTCTCCTATTTACTAGGGTGTTTTTTAAATTCCGTTGGCCAAGAGATGTTGAAGCTGCATAGATTATTTGTATGGTAACTATTATCCGAAGAAAATATAGAAGGGGCATGAGGTAATAATTCCATATTGATTAGAATCAATCCATACACTCCCATTTTTAATAAGATTCTGGCTAGAAATCTTTGAATAGGAAGTAACACTGTAACATCATAATCCACTAAATGGCTTTGAAATGGTATTATTGACTTGGGAAATCAAAAGGAAGACCTTTGCCTTCACTGGATTTTGATCATTTGATATCAAAACAAAGCTCTAGTAGGTATACTATGACTCTACCAAGAATAATGAGTTCAACCACAACTCTGCATCTATCTTCATCTCAATAGACACACTGCACTTCCATTATTGCTGTTGCTTTGTAATCGTCTTCGACTCGCTTTTTGATCCTCTTTCCTTCTTTACTTCTCTGTTCACATTCATAATAACCAACCAGATCAAACAATTGTTTGTTATAAGTAAATTCTAGTCTAGATCGAACAATCGTCTTCGGCTCACTTCTTTCACATTTTTTAAGCTGCTCCTCAAGATAGTTGTTTTCTCAGTGAACCCCATAAAAGATCATCATCTCATATGATAAAAAGCAGTAAAGACTAGTTTGGTGCAAGTAAATTCTATTGAAGATTCAGTTTCAACCTTCGGAGTTTTAGGAAAAGTGTGAACTATTCTTTGACATTCTTAGGTTCCCCCTCAAGATAAGTTGCTTTCTAAGCTAATCCCATTTTCTAAGATAAAAACAGTAGAGAGAAGAACACAAATCAAAGAACCCCCTAATTTACTATTAGAGCGGAACAAATATCAAGAATTCATATAGCCTGATTTCGACTAGTTTGGAACTGAGACGTAGTTGCTTCATATGTGTATATATACAACAAACACAAGGTTGGAAAAATCTACCTTGGTTTGGATTGCTGGTTGGAAGGTGATTCATAAGTGGAAATGGAACGCATGGACATCTTGGCAATCTCTGCCACAGCAGTGTCTCGGATAGCTGGTGAATCACTCGTCAAATCTAGGTATGCTGCTTGGAAAGCTTCTTGCCAGAATTTAGGCAACCGGATTCTGCTACTCTGTGTGTACACATCCCACATATGTTTCACCACTTTCTCTTTTTCCTCCAATTCCTACAGATTAGGAGATAACTTCAACATCTTAACACATAAAATGGTGTAAATTTCAAGAGATAAAGATGTCAAACAAGAAGTCCCATCATCTGAAGTATATAAAGAAATAAGAATACAAAGATGAAAAGTATTAAAGAAAAGGAAGTTTTTTTATGTGATTTGACCTGAAATGTACTCCTATTATTACCAATCAACTACATTTCAATACAAAACTAGTTGAATCAGCTGACTTTACTACTAATATATCTAGCAAATATCAATTCATTTTGTCTTAGTTACTTATGATTTTGCCTTATAGTAAGTGACCCCTCAAGGTCAAGGAAAAATCAGCTCAATCTAACATATAAAGTAGACAAAGAAGAGTAGAAAAAGGTACAGCAAAAAAAAAAGAAGTTTTTAGATAACTTTACCTGATATGTACTCCTAATCCAACCTTCAGTCCCAAACAAAAACTAGCTAGCCAGCTAACTATACTACTGTTGCATCTAGCAAAAATCATTTCTTTTTTTAGTTATTTATGATTTTCCTTAATAGTATATGACCCAACAAAGAAAAATCAATTCGACTTAGCATTTTAACAATTAAAGTGAAAAATCAAGAGATCAAACACCCTAGAGAAGCAAATCCATCATCTAAAGTAGAAAAAGAAGTTTAAAAAAGAGGAAAAGCTAAAAAGTGCAGCACTTTTAAGGTGACAAGAAGAAGAAGAGTAACAACAACAACAAACCAATGGATTCCCACGAATGGGGTTTGCGGAGGGCAAGATATAAGTAGCTGTTTCTGATAGACCCTCGGTTAAAGAAAGAATGAAAGAAGAAACAGCAACAAGTAGTAACAACATAACAACAACAAATCCAATATATTCCCACGTGTGGGGTCTAGAAAAGGTGGAGTGTAGACCTTACCCCACCTGTTGCCGAGGGACCCTTGGCTCGAGCAGGATATTTAAGGTGAATTGACCTGAAATGTAGCCCTACTATAACCAATCAACTACATATTTCAATACCAAACTAGTTGAATCTGGTAATTACACTACCACTACAACAACAATAACAAACCTAGTATATTTCTAGGTGTGGGGTCTGGGAAATACAGTGTGTACGCACAACTTGCCATACCTAGTAACCTACCTCGGCTCAGAAAGGGGTTAACTACACTACCACTACATCAAGAAAAGATCAAATCTTTATTCTTAGTAACTTAAGATTTTTACTTTATAGTAAATGACCCATCAAAGAAAAAGGAAAAAGGGAGAGAAGAAAAAGTACCAGAATATCAAGATCATCATGGATCGAGAAATCAGAAGCATCAGATAGACGGCTGAGATTAGCAGCAGACCAATTGAGACTGAGAGTGAGAGAGCCAGTGAACATAGACCAAAAAGCTAGCAATAAAATTGCAGCCAATACCCACAATTTATATTTACCTTTACCCAATAGTCCATTACATCCTTCTTTTTTTCCACTTGCTGCTGCTGTTACTACAACTGAAGCTGCAGTTGGTGTTACTGTATTTGTAGTAATACTTCTTGTTTGCGCTTCTTCATCTTTCATTTCTTGGTATATTCTCATGATTTTTTTCTTTTTACCCAATTGAGAAAAATAAAATCTTTGTTAAATGAATCTTGAAGATGTAGAGGTGAGGGCAGAGTTTTGGAGAATCAAGAAGATGGGTGTATTAAATAGTGTTAGGATTTTTAGTTAAGGAATAGTGTGTAGAAATGAACATAAACAGGAGATGAGATGAGGGGATTGGGATTCAAAAGTTAAACCACCGACAGCAGTAGAGAGTGGGACAGTGCCATTAACAAATGCAGTGTTGTCACCGTATCACAATTTTTTTTTTTTATTTCTCACCCGGGTGTCTGTATCCAATATTGGAGAAGTTTTATTTTGTGTCTTGTGTAACTGATATTAGTTGTATGAGATTTTTTTTTGTCTCACAAAACTATAGACCTCAATCTTATACTTTTGGATCCACAGAATTCTGGGTCCACAAAATTGTGAGACAAAAAGTTGTCTCATACAACTAGTGTAAGTTGCATGAAACACAAAATAAAATTTTCCCCTATATTGGGATCCGATTGAATTCGGATTCGCACCAAAAAGCTTCACATTAAGTGATAAAGCATTTTCTAACAAAGGCGACTTCATATCCAGTAACTCAAACGCGAGACATCTGATTAAGGATAAAGGAGCACTTACCCCTCCACCACAATCTTTGTTGGTGAATTAGTAGTTATTAATAATAGTACTAATTAGCTATGAGTAATGTGGAAAACTAACATACGTTTGTGGTGAATTAGTAATTACAAAATGGATAAAAGAAATTAGTTATTTACCCATATTATTTATTAAAATATAAGTTGGATTATAAACTTTTTAAGAACGGGTGAAATATAGATAACAATCATACGGAGTATTATTTATTTAGAAAATGGATAATTAATGGATAACTAATGATTTTAACTTTTATATTTGTAAAGCCTCAAATTGGGAGTTACTCAAGTTTAGGAAACAATGAGTTCCCACAAAGTCATCATACTCAAGAAGTCATGGATAATATGAATATTCATATTATCTGTCAATTAACCCATGTTTTATCCATATTAAATATGGGTCGGGTTTTTTGACCTGTCCATATCCGATCCGTCGCACCCATTTGCCACCCTTATGTTGAAGTAATAAGTTATATTTTGGGATCTTTACACAAATAACCGGTCATATTTATTATTTATATTTTCTAGTCATATATATATATTATACTTTAATTATATATAATTACGCATATATAATACATAAATTATGCATATATTATACTACTGTTGGTTATTTTTAATTTAAGCGAATGGGAAAGCGACTATTCGAGTTAACTCTTCTATTTTTGTTTCTAATTAGAAGTTTCGAGTTGAGTCTGAGGTTTTTGTTAGGGAATATTTAATTTCTTGACACAAATCTAAATTTAACTGAGGTCTCAATGTATATATCGGCACCATTAGGAATGTAGAGAATATTAGACAGGGCATGTGGGGTTTGTTAAATACATTTGACTAAATTGGCATGCCGTCAATGACTTTGTAATTTATATGGGCTTTCAAGGCTTGGTGGGTCAGCTAACCTTTTATTTTGAGGAATTTTCAGAAATCACTATTATTTGCGGTAGTTGTTAATTTTTTATAGTTATTATATATATAATTACTTTTTATAGTTACTATTTAATTGTTACGTGACTGTATTTGTTGTATTCGCTCTACTGTATTCATGAAGTAGCGGAATTTACCTAAAAATAGGGGAATTCAGTTGTGCGATTGTATTCGCGCTACTGCATTCATGAATACAATAGCAGAATTCGCCTAAAAAAATAGGAGAATCCAGTTGTTTAATAACGGAAAGAGGATCAAATAGCGTGTATCACTCCTAATTTAACTCAACAAAATAAATTCTACATAAATTTCACTGCTACGCGACTGTATTCGATGTATTCGCGCTACTGTACTAGTGAATACAGTAGCAGAATTCACCTAAAAAATACGAGGGGTTCATCTGTGCGACTGTATTCGTTGTATCCGCGCTACTGTATTCATGAAGTAGCGAAATTCGCCTAAAAATAGGGAAATCTAGCTGTGCAATTGTATTCGCTACTGTATTCATGAATACAATAGTGAAAATAGGGGAATCCACTTGTTTAATAACAGAAAGTGGATCAAATAATGTGTATCACTCCTAATTTAACTCAATAAAATTAATTCTACGTAAATTTCGATGTTACGCAACTATAATCGCGCTACTGCATTCATGAATACAATAGTGGAATTCACCTAAAAAGAGAAAAGTTCATGTATTTAGTAACGGAAAGAGGATCAATTAGCGTGTATCATTCCTAGATTAACTCAACAAAATTAATTATACATAAATTTTGATGCTACTATATTGTATTCCATGTATTCGTGCGACTGTATTTATTAATTACGGTGAGCTAATCTAGAAATATAGTGTATATCGTTCTATTCAATTTGACTGTACATATTGTATTCAATTCACATATATTCATTATTCACTATTATACGTTGTATTCAATTCGCCGTATTCAATTTGATTGTATTCAAACAACAAAGAATCATAAAACATAGTGATATTTGGTTATACTAAAAATACAGACCTTCGAAATATATAAATACAAGCGAAAAAATAATTCACCTAAAAATACAATGTATCTGAGTGCAATTGTACATAATAAAATGTATTTGTATCATTATATGACTAAAATAGCAAAGAATAGAAGAAAGTTCGACGGGGATGGTATTTTCCAGCCAAGCAAAATACTGTATACATTGTATTAAAACTAAAAATGGAGACAAACAAAAATCCGACCCTCAAATCTTCTCCGGCGTAGCCATGACCCAGATGTATACGCCTAAGAGGATGAGCCAATGGTGGATGATAACGCTCACAATTCTGAAGCAGACAATAATTCTGACGACGGCCACGCTGTTGACGCCGAAGATTCTGCTGATTTGATGGAGAAGAGATAGGATTGGGAATCTTGCTGATAGAGAGAGAAGGAAGAGAGAGAGAGAGAGAGAGAGAGAGAGAGAGAGAGAGAACATAATTATCGTATTTCATGCATCAATGGTAGGTATAAATAAATACCTATTTTCCTATAAAATAGAAAAGGTAGTAAATAATAATATTTTGAAATTGTTTTGGTTTATAATAAAAAAGGTGTAATAGTTTGGGACTCTTTTTCTCTCCCTCTCTCTGCGACAGTAACCCAACCCCAACCCCCAACGGTCATCTTCTGCCAGAACCCTACCGACCCCGACGACGACAACTAGGTAAGACTTCCGACTAGACCACCCCTCACCTCTCTCTCTCTCCTCTCACTCTCCTCTCTCTTATACCACTCCCTTCTCTCCCTACTTTCTTTCTTCCTCCTCCATCCCCCCTCACTACAACAAAAAGGGTCTTTAGCGGCAATACAAAATGGATTTAGCGGCACAACAACCGCTATATCTTTTACCGGCCATTGGCGTTTAGCCGCTGATATTGGGGTCGGCAAAGCCTTTAGCGTCCTTTCTGGCAAAAGCTGATAAAATATATGATTTATTACCGCTAAAAACAATTAACTTTAACGATAATTATTTGCGGCAATTATCATGGCAGCTAAATGCAATCTAAAAATGGCTAATTATGCTCATTTAGCATCCTTTTATATAGCCGCTAAATTTAAAATAATTACCGCTAACAATTTGTATCTTTAACGGCAATTGTTTTGTGGCAATTAGAATTGCAATAGTATTCCTTATGAAAATATCTTAGTTTGACTTTTTAGCGTCCTTTTCAATGGCTGATATATTCAACTAAATTGTCGCTAAAAGTCAATATATTTAACAACAATTATTTTTAGCGCTAAAAGTCACAAGCTATAATGGAAATAATTTAGGCACCATTAATAATAGTTACTACATTCATCCAGAATATGTTCCAAACAACAAAATGTATTAATATTAATTTAAAAATATAATATATCTTACTAAATCTTAACAAACAAAAGGAAGTACTAATAAAAAAAATCAATGTCACATTAACATAAAAAATTAACTTATATTGTTTGAACTGAATAGCAATGCTATTATATAACTAATCCCGACGAATGATAATCTTCAAATAATTTCCGTAATTTTTCATCATATTAAAATCTTTCACCCACTAAATTATTGTACATCAGAGTGTGTGACCTGAAATTATAAAAAAATTGTGTCAATAGATAAAATATAATATGAAAAAATATATTGAAGACTCCATCACTATCAATTTGTCATATTCTTTTTCAATCAACTCCCTCACCTAGTATTGATTAGCAGAAACAACTAGATGGATTAATAGGCGAGCAGAATAGATGTGCAAATAATAAAAGAGAGATTCTTTCTTTGTTATTATCGAGAAGGAACAAAAAAATATCAAAAGCAGAATATTAGCTTGAAGAAGTAAAAGGAAGTTGCACGCCAAGTTCATTAGCAAATATTATAGTTGCCAAGTTCTTTTCCTAAAACATAGATAATAGATTATGTCTACATGCTATTAATGAAGCTCACAAATAGGTGACAATTATGCACAATAACCTAGACAAAACATTAGTCATAGTCATATTGTATGTGTCACAAATAGTTGAAATTAAATTTCTCTAGAAACTATAACCAACTTAAGAATAATTGTTTCTGATAAAAACTTAAACATAACTATAATTCCAAGACTAAGTTCTATGGACCAATACAACAAAATACTCATAAAAGTTTCACACGACTGATATGAAGCTATGTCCAAATACAATACCTGCCACAGGATATAAAATATTTTAGCTAGTAGAGATGAGCTACATGAATCTTCTATATCAATATAAGTTTTGTATAAAGTTCCCTGAAAATAATAAACACTTTAATTCCAACAAATGGGATGATGCCTATATTTTTTTAGCTACGTGCGAGAATTTTATAAATTATAAGTCTTTCTATATTAGTTTTTAGTATGTCACCAGGTCATGGTCTCCTTGAAATTTTGCTTTAAGTAATCACATTATATATTATGAAAACACAACCACAAGAAGCAAGGACAAGTTTACTACATATCATTCTGATACATATGTAAGTCATTCTAAAATCAAGCAAAATCTACACAACAAAGGGAAGAGTTACTCTAGTATATGACTAGTACAGATTCTTTCAATTGCAAAAGAGATACCGTATCTTAAAAATTCACCTCCTTTGAAATAGTACATATGAGAGTAAAAGACCTGTTTGAATTAAAGTATATATCTACATCATGAATTCTTTCTATTTATAACTTATTTATCAAAACAAGTTTGATAGTTTATTAAGGTTCACTTTTTCTACTCTTTCTATTGGTAAACTATGTTTCTATAGGCTTCATTTCTACTCAAGCTCCTTCCTTAATCGATATTTACCAACATCTACTCTCAAGAAATGCAAATGCTTTATTCAATTGGTGGAGGTTCACACTTACCCAGCAAAGACACAACGTACTTGATGTGATTGACATTCAAATTTAAAGCTATCGGGCAGTCCGAGCGCACCATTCAGATATTGGAGGACATGTTGCGTGCCTATGTTATTGATTTTGGAGGTTCTTCGGCTGATTATTTGCCTCTATAGAGTTTACTTATAACAACAGCTACCAATCCAGCATTCAGATGGCGCCATATGAGGCCTTATATGGGAGACGGTGTAGATCTCCAGTTGGTTGGTTTGAGCCCGGCGAGGCTAGGTTGTTGGGGACAGAGTTGGTCCAGGATGCTTTGGA
>MU684854.1:87005-105273 GCA_026770625.1 Nicotiana glauca | reverse complement strand
TCACATTATGTAGAAAATCATTAATTAGCTTGGAAGAGTCCCAAAGTATACCAAAACAAGTACCAACAAAGACCCACGGTCATACTAGACACCGGTGTATAGATACTCATCACCTTGCCTATACACCGCACTCGATCATTTAGAAATTAACAATAAATAATACTCTAATCCTATTCCCTCAAGCCAAAGTTAGATCAAACACTTACCTCGGTCCAAAGAATAGCAATCAATCCTCAATTACCACCTTTCCTCTACAATCCGACTCCGAAACAATGATATGTAGGAATAATTAATTCAATAGCATCAATAAAGGCTCAACAACATAATCCCATAGCCTAGAAATGAGTTTTCTGGCATTCTTCCAAAAATACCAAAATTCGACATCGGGTCCACATGGTCCAAACACGAGGCTCGGACCAAAACCTAGTCACCCATAACCCCACGAGTTTAAATATATAATTTTTTTTAAGATTCGACCCCAAATTGAGTTTGACTCGCCCAAAGTTCCCAAAACCCTAACTCTACCCAAAAGCCCTAATTTCTATTTTGAATTCATGGTTTTAAGCTTAGGAATTCTCCAATTAATGAAGGAAAGTGAAGGAATTAGGTGGAGAATTACTTACCCAAGAGGTCTTGAAAGAGGGGAGCTTCAATGGAGTCCTAAGGCTTGATAGAGAAGGGAGCTAGTGAGAAGAAGTGGAGAAATCCCGTAATAAAATGTTCTGTTTTTAAAAAAAATCACTTGAGCACTTTGCTCTATGCGTTCACGACACAGTGTCACGTTCACGAAGAGGGGCGGGGGGACAGGTCAAGGCATCGCGTTCGCGTGGTGCTAATCGCGAATGCGTAGAAGAAGGGGCTGGGGGCTGGGACTGGCTTGTATGCGAATGCGAGAGAGGACTCGCGAACGCGTTGAAGGGGAAGCCTGGGCACCGCGAACGCGTGGACATGTCCGCGAATGCGAAGAAGGAAGGAAACTAAAGCTATGCGAACGCATGGCCTGGACGCGAACACGAAGAAGAAGTTTGCTGTGCAAAATTTCAGAAAATCTGCCAACTTTCCTAAGTGTAGAAACACCCTAGACCACCTCTGATTCACTCCCGAGCCCTCGGGGCTCCTAACCAAACACACACACTAACTCAATAACACCCTAAGAACTTACTAGAGCGATCAAACCGCCAAAATAACATCAAAATCATTGAATCAAGCCTCAAAACTCATGATTTTTCTTCTAAACTTCATAAACTTTCAAACTTGGAACTTGTAGTCCGAAACACGTCAAACGACGTTCGATTTCGACCAAACTTCATAGAAAGCACTTAAACAGTATATAAGACTTGTACCGGGTGTCGGAACCAAAATACGAGCCCGATTCCATAGTCTTTTAATCAATTCTCATTTCCATTTTCCTTAACAATTTCAGAAAAATAATTTAACAGAAAAATTCTTTTACTCGAGTTCTAGACCTTGGATTTCGACTCCGGGCATATGCCCGAGTCCCATATTTTTCTACGAACCTTTCGAGACCGTCAAATCACAAGTCCGGGTCCGTTTACCAAAAATATTGACCGAAGTCAACTTTAATCATATTAATATCAAAATTCTTCAAATTTTTTACAGATTTCATATATTTCAACATAAAAGCTTTCCGGCTACGCGTCCGGACTGCGCATGCAAATCGCGGCAACTATAAGTGAGGTTTTAAAGTCCTCGAAAGCGCGGAATAAGGGAGAAATCCGGTGATGACCCTTTGGGTCATCACAATTGAATATTCCTATTATTCCCTTTTTAATAAAAGTTATCATAGTAAGTAGTAATTTGGATGTTGAGCTTTGTATCTGATACTGATTTTAATGAATAATATGATATTGGGATCAAATCTTGATGATTCTCATATTGGTTGAGTTGGACTTTTAAGTATTGAGTTGAATCTTTCTGTTGTCATAATAATTGAACCCTAAATTCTATAGATAGAGGTAGGGATAGAAAGTGTTAGAGAAAAATTGAGATTTAGAAATAGATTTATTGAGAGGAATCTAAATTATACCTACAACCTGGAAGGATTTTGTTTGTTGAAGGCCAAATTGCAATGTTAGGTTTTCTTACTTCAGCAACTTTGCAAAGCTTATGGAGGCTTCACCGTAATAGTTGAAGGCTGAACAATAAGATATATTTTATTTAAGGAAAATCGTGTGGTAAATTTTATCGAAGGGAAAATATTCAGAGGAAAAACTAAATTAGAGGGAAGACGAAAAGTTAAAACCAATGTTTTGCGGGCTATTCTCTTGAATTGCCATTAAAAATATATTTATTGCTGGTTAATATTCTTCGGCTGCTAATATTTTGCCTTTACTGAATACTCTAGCGGCTATTAAGTTATTCACTAAATAATTGCCGCTAAAACCACTTTTTGTGGTAGTTCCTCCTCTCCACCCCCTATCATCTCCGGCGACTGCTGTCCTGACGGTGCAATATTTCGGTGGCTACAGTCCCCTCTAGTACTACTGTCCCTCCCCGTATGCTCCTCTCTCTTTCTTTCCTTCTTCTTTTATTGTTCTTTGTACTTGTGTGTTAGACTATTTGGACATTATTCACTATTTCCCACATTCTTTTCTCTTGTTTTTCTCTTCTTTGCTTTTGTTAGAGCTCCATCAGTGATAGCGGGGCTGCCCTTTTTTCGTTCTTGGATTTTTTGTGTCTTTTAGGTAATACGTGTGGCTATTGGAGACGATCAAGGAGCGGGCGCACAAACATAGGAGGGCTGCTAGGGCGAGTAGCAGTAAGAAGAAGTGGAAAGTTGAACATGAACGAACCAGGTGCCGCAATAGCATCGTGTACACCAAGACAACTTCCAGGTTCTATTTCTGGGAGTTGGTACCTCCTTCTTTCCTATTCTCTTTTCCTTGTGTTAGTTAAGCTATTTCCATTTTAGTTAGCATTACTGTAAAGCATTCTATTAGTGTCAACTTGTTTTTTCCTAGTCTGGTTCATTTCCCTATTGTATGTGAGTGATTCTCATTAGTCTATTGTAGGAATAGTGGTTATAGTCTGGGATGGTAGAGTAAGGTCATGTTCTCGGGGAGGCCAGGGGGCAGGGCGGGGGTAGGGTAGGGGTTAGGGGTGGGATGGGAGGCAAGGGAGGTAAGGGGCACAAAGGTGCCTATAGGTTGAGAATTGGGTCATACAATATAGGTACATTGATGAGTAAATCTATAGATCTGGCGAAGATCCTACAGAAGAGGAAAGTCAATACGTGTGTTCAGGAGACTCTGTGGATAGGATCGAGAGCGAGGAATACAGACAAGTATAAGTTGTGGTACTCTTGAGTCCAAAAGGGTAATAATGGTGTAGGTATTTTGTGGATAGGGAACTAAGAGAGTCTATGGTAGAGGTTAGGCGAGTGAATGATAGGTTAATGTCTATTAAGTTGGTGGTTGGAGAGTGCACCCTAAATGTCGTTAATGCTTATTCGCCACAAACCGGCTTGGATGAGGAGGTTAAGAGGCGCTTCTAGGAGGGACTGGATGAGATTGTGCGTAGTATTCCGTCTGCTGAGAGATTATTTATAGGAGGGGATTTCAATCATCATATTGGGTCGACTACAGGCGGCTATGGCGAGGTGCATAGCGGCTTCAGTTTTGGGGATCGGAATGTAGAAGGTACTTCGCTGTTGAATTTCGCTAATGCATTTGAGATGGTGATTGCTAACTCTAGTTTTACAAAGAGGGGGGAGCATTTGGTTACTTTTTAGAGTACGGTGGTGAAGACTCAAATTGACTATCTTCTCCTTAGGAGGTGCGATAACGGGCTGTGTAAGGATTGCAAAGTTATCCTGGGTGAGATCCTCACGATGCAGCATAGGCTCTTGGTGATGGACGTCGGCATTATAATGAAGAGGAAGAAGGGGACTGCACGAGGTCAACCGAGGATTAGGTGGGGAGCTTTGACTAAGGATAAAGCTCAAGAGTTGGAAGGGAGGTTATCGACTGTGGGAGCCTGAATGAGTAGTGGGGACGCGAGCAGTATGTGCTCGACAATGGCGGATTATATATGAGAGGAGGCAAAAGAGGTGTTGGGAGTCTCAAAGGGAAATGCTGGAAGGTACAAAGGCGATTGGTGGTGGAATAAAGTGATCCAAGGTAAAGAAGCGAAGAAGACGGCGTACTTAAACTTAGTAGGGAACACATTCAAGGTAGAGAGGGGTGAGAACAGAAAGAGGTATAAAGTAGCTAAGAAGAAGGCAAAACTGGCGGTCACGGAGGCTAAGACTGCAACTTTTGGTCGTCTATACGAGGAACTAGGGGCCAAAAGCAGGGAGAAGAAATTATTCTGGCTGGCCAAGGCAAGAGAGAGGAAGGCTTGGGGTCTAAATCAAGTGAGGTGCATCAAAGACGAGGATGGTAGAGTATTGATGGGAGAAGCCCAAATTAAGCAGAGATGGCAGACTTACTTTTATAAACTTCTGAATGAAGAAGAAGATCAAGATATTGTGCTAGGCGAGTTGGGGCATTTCGAGAGTCACCGCAATTTTGGGTAATATAGGCGCTTCAAGGTTGAGGAGGTCGTGTGGGCTATGTGTAAGATGAGCAAGGGCAGATCTACCTGGCCTGACGAGATTCCGATAGAATTTTGGAGGTGGGTGGGTGGAGCAGGTTTGGAGTGGATGACTGGGTTGTTTAATGTTATTTTCAGGACAAAGAGGATACCGGATGAGTGAAGGTGGAGTATGGAGATTCTATTGTAAAAGAACAAAGGTGATATCCAGAGTTCTAACAACTATAGGGGTATCAAATTATTGAGTCATACTATGAAAGTTTGGAAGAGGGTGGTAGAAGCGAGGGTGAGGAGGATGGTGTCTGTATCAGATAACCAGTTCGGGTTCATGCCGGATCATTCTACTACAGAATCTATCCAACTTATTCGGAGGTTGGTGGAACAATACAGGGATAGGAAGAAGGATCTGCATATGGTGTTTATTGATCTGGAGAAAGTGTATGACAAGGTTCCTAGAGAGCTTATTTGGAGATTTCTATAGGCTAAAGGTGTGCCAGTTGCTTACATTAGGGCGACTAAGGACATATATGATAGAGCTAAGACTCGGGTTAGAACAATGGGAGGAGACTCTGAACATTTTCCGGTTGTTATGGGGTTACACCAAGGATCTGCGCTCAGCCCATACTTATTTGCCCTGGTAATGGATTGACTGACACACCATATTCAAGGAGAGGTTTCATAGTGTATGTTATTCGTTAGTGACATAATTCTAATTGAAGAGATGTGGAGTGGAGTTAACGAGAGGCTAGAGGTTTGGAGACAGTCCCTTGAGTCTATGGGTTTCAAGTTGAGCAGGACGAAGATAGAATATCTTGAGTGCAAGTTCAGTGCCGAGCCGAGGGAAGCGAGCATTAATGTGAGGCTTGGATCGCAGATCATTTCCAAGAGAGGCAGTTTCAAGTACCTTAGGTCGGTTATCCAGATGGATGGGGAGATCGACGAGGATGTCACACACCGTATAAGGGTGGGGTGGATGAAATAGAGGTTAGCATCTGAAGTCCTGTGTAATAAGAAAATGCCAATGCTTTTTAAAGGTAAGTTTTATAAAGCGGTGGTTAGACCGGCCATGTTGTATGGGGCGTAGTGTTGGCAAGCTAAGAACTCATATATCCAGAAGATAAAAGTAGCAAAAATGAGGATGTTCAAGTGAATGTGTGAGTATACTAGGATAGATAAGATTAGGAATGAAGATATTCGGGAGAATGCGGGCATGGCTCCTATTGATGACAAGATGCAGGAAGCGAGACTCAGATGGTTCGGGCAAGTACAGAGGAGAAGCTTGGATGCGCTAGTAAGGAAGGTGCGAGTGGTTGGCGTTAGTGGGTACGAGGAGAGGTAGAGGGAAGCCTAAGAAGTATTAAAGAGAGGTGATCTGGCAGGATATGGCGAGACTTTAGATCTTCGAGGACATGACACTCGATAGGAAACTGTGGAGGTCAAGCATTAAGGTTGTAGGTTAGGAGGTATTTGAGCATATTTAGTCTACCAGTGTTAGCCTAGGCTGATAAGATTTAGTCTTAGACTTCTAGTGGTCAATGCTGCGCTTACACTGCTCTTCAGTTTTCATAGTGTCGGGCCTTATTACTTGTTATTATTTTTGCTTTTCATCTGTTTACTGGTTCTTGTGATGTTGTTATTATTTCTGTGGTTTTTTATTGATGGTACTGATATATTATCTTTTTTCGTCTTCTTGAGCCAAGGGTCTATCGAAAATAACTTTTCTAGTCCCTCGGGATAGAGGTATGATCTACGTACACACTAACCTTCCCAGACCCCATTTGTGAAATTTAATTGAGTCATTGTTGTTGGTGTAATAGTTTCCTATAAGAGGTAAAAAAAATTATCTTTTCCTATATGTAATGTAACTAGTAATCTACCAAAGAAAGCGTATGCGAAACGAGATTTTTTATTTTGTGCATCACAAAACAAATACTAGTTATGTGAGATCTTTTTTGTCTCACAACTTTGTGGTCCCAAAATTTTTTGGACCCAAATGCATAAGACATGGGTCCACAGACGTGTGGGATAAAAAGAGGCCTTACATAACTAATGTGAGTTGTGTGAGGCACACCATATAATGTGAGTTGTGTGAGGCAAATCCATTTTGGAAAATGCTACAAATACGAAACATGCCAAATGTTAACAGCTTTCTGTTTTGACGAAGTTGCAACGAAAATGGCCTTTTCACTTTTGGTTTGTCAATGTCTTCAACTATTTTAAAAAACTATTTATAGTTGCTTTCTATTAAAATAAAAGAAGCCAAAAGATAGAGTTTTTCCTGGGATAAAGCGTATCAAATATGCGCGTAAAACTTCCACAACTTTATGTTATTGCTGTTTGGGGGACCTGGGTGGTGTTTAATTAAGGAGTATTTTAATATATTTTAATGGTTCTTTTTTAATGACAAACTTGACTTTTTAAAAGATGTAATCCTTTTTTTTGAGAAGGTGGTTTTAATCCCTTCCTTTTTTTAATAGTAAATTCTCGACTAAGATGGTTTATAGTTCCTTTTTTTTTTTTTTGACAATTTTTGAAGTGAGTTTGCTTTGGAAGAACTGCTGAAGATTCCAAACGGTTGATGCTCAACTCATGCCAGTTTTATTAAAATAAACAAATATAGACAAAAATCTAAAAAGAGTTGATGGTGATTTACAATAATAAAGTTTTCACAACCAGTCAACTAACCAATCAATAATGTTTCTGTTTACCTTAAAAATTGGATAGTAATTAAATTTATAATGTGATTTTAAGGACACGTGATTTCACCTAGTACTAATTGATAAGTGTAAAGATTAGCAGTAGAAAATAACACTAAAATAAGGCCATTCAGTGTTTGAACGGAGTCCAGACCTCGAGTTTGAACACTCCCGAACTGACCAATGCAAGAACAGTTAAAAGTATAACAATCTGATGAACAAGAATATAAGCTAGAAAGTATTGTATTGCTTTGATATTCGTAAATGTAAGATGGTTACAAAATGATTAGGGCCCTCTTTATATAGTAGAGGAATCCTATTGATGGTACAATTCTAATTAACGGAAGCAAATCACATGATTAACTAAATAACCGCCCTTGATTTGATTTGTTCCGAGATTTACGCCATGATCTTAGGCCAGTCACAGATATCTCGCATTTCTGTTATTGTGCTTTGCTCGATGTCTGTCTCATTTGGTCTCGATCGCTAATGGCCTTGATCTTCGATAGGTACCTCGGTCCTCGAACTCGGTGCCTTATCCTCGTACCTCGGTCTGATCTGTTGCGAGGCCGACCTTTGATGCAATTTCCTAGCCTCGAACAAATTGTAAAATCGGGTAGGCCTAGTTTTAACTGTATACAAATAGTCCCCCTGTTTCTTGGAGTGTAATGAGAAGAAACGAATTGAGCCTTCGATTTTGTACCTCGACTTGTCATGACGTAAGCGATGGAAGTGACTGAAACGTCCCATTGGTTCGCATATTGAGGCATTAAATACTTGTCAGTTATTGCCCGCCATTATTGATTTTGAACCATCATCTTCTTCTTATAAATGTGCTTTCCTTATCTTTTGCCCAAACTTTACTCTTAATCTCCGCCCTAATCTTCAAAGTTTTCACTTCCTTCAAGCTCTTTCGTGCCGCATAATCTCTAAGTTTCGTTATCAACCTTCCCTCAAAACACCAAACCTCATTCTCTTCTTCCTTCTTTCAACTTGCAGAGATGGCAAAAAATGTCCAAAACTGTCCCACAAAAGGAGGGCGCCTCTTCATCGCGGTCGGCCGGCGATAAAACGCCAATGGAGCCATACCCTGAGAAGTGCATTCCCCAGGGAGAGTGATCTTACTTCCGACTTCAAAGTTGAGAAAACTTCGTATGTCCCTAGCTTGTGTGAGCCAATGTCGTGATAGATGTGCCCGATAACTAAGAGTGACCTTGAGCTGGTCAAGAAAGACTGCCATTGGGAGAAGAAAGAGGTGGTGATTCTAACCCCCCGAGGAAGATATCACTACCCATGTGAAAGGGTTTCTAAGTATTTACATTTATCCTTTCACACCGAGCCCTGTCGATCCCGTCATCATTGACTTTTGCCACCAATATTAAATAACCCTAGGTCAGATCCACCCTTCCTTTGGCGGATTGTCATTCTGTTCTGATTTTTCACGAGCAAAGTCGAAGGGATGCCTTTCACACTCGACCATCTCACCAGGCTGTGTAAGCCCCTTCTTTTTCGAGGTAGGTTAATAAAGCTTCAGCGTCGAGCCACCAAGTTGCTGTTCTCAAGCATATATGAGGACAAGGATCGAGGGTGGATAGGTCGGTTCGTTCGAATGAAGACTTCCGACCTGATTCCGGCTTTTGTCTTGTGAAATTCCGATTTGTTTTTCGCCTTATGACAATTTTGAAACATTTTATGCCTTGTGGAGAATTTTGACTCACTTCGTGCCTTGTGAAAATTTTGTTTATTTTCCTTTCCTATCTCGATTTTTGCCTTGTGAAATTCCGATTTGCTTTTCGCCTTATGACAATTTTGATACACTTTATGCCTCGTGGAGAATTTTGACTCACTTCGTGCCTTGTGAAAATTTTGTTTGTGAATCCAAAACTTAGGCAACTTGATCGAAGTTATACTAATATAGTCTCTATAGTCGAGTGAGTACTTGCTCTAACTCGAAGTAGAAAAACCCTTAGTTTTAGTTGAGTGAGAGTGAATTTTCGAACTCAAAATATATAACAGCCCTTAGGCTCTTGAATTGGGCCGATATGGCCTCAAATAAGTGGCTTTGTTCCCTTTTCGGCTTAAAAAGTTTAATCATATAAAAATTTGTCATGCCTTAGTATGAAGTAAGTCTGTACCCGTTGTATTTTTTTTAAGGTTTAGTGTTATCGAAACCCTTTGCTTTTTTGTGCCTTAACACAATTTTGTTCAGTACCAAATTGTATGAAGGTTCAAACAGTTCAATACCCCTTAAGGTTTTTCGAGGGCTAACGTTAGCGAAACCCTTTGGTTGTTTCACCAAAGGTAGTCTTATTAACTGGTTTATAAAAGTATTCGAAGGCTTGTTTTCATTACGAAATACGAATGTCTCCAAAGCGTGTTAGTTTGGTCGTATTCGAATTTGCCTCTTGGGCTTTTTTCCTAATTACACTCAACCCCCGAGTGGGGCGGCGTTGTCCTTTTTTAGAAAAAGAATTGCCTTTTGAAGGTCTTATGGTCTCAAAGTTTAACAATTCGAGCATGTCAATTTTTGGACGGTAGTCCCCTAGGGTTGATTGTTCGAGTTCTAGTTGCAATTGGCACTTGAGTCAATTTTTGCAATAGATCATAGTATGAAATTGTAAAGTAAAAATTTCATTAAAGTGTGGAATATTTGGCAAGGAAAAAATACATTTGTCGATCAATCATTCATGCATTCATGTTTCGCCATTAGGACTGAGTAATCTATTGACACGGTTAGATGTTTGGCCCTTTATAAAATTTACCTATGGAGACCGTGCTGACACAAAGTATTTTCCTTGAAAACATAATATCCGATAGTGATGCCCCCAAAATTCGAAATAAATTGTAGAGAAGCCTCGAATAGCTCTAAGTTAGCAGATAATATATTTTCGTTTACTAATAAGACTTTTTTTCATACTCACTAACTTGAAATTTCTAATTAAGAGTGGAAGAATTTAATTCGACATTCCTTAGTGGTGCCAAGCTAATTATATCCAAGTGAATACATCTCAACCAACATATTATTAGGAGTATTATGGGTTCAACTATTTAACTTGTTTGTCAACCTACTAAATTCCTCCTTTTCCAGAGTTATGAACAAGTCATACGAAACATAAAGTACGAACTGAAATCAAAGAACTGAAACACAAAATCTACTCAGAATTTGCAATTAACTAATCACGGACAATTATCATAAGTCCAGACATAATTTTGAGCAAGTTCATCACTGCAAACAGAAATTCCAACCAAAAATGAGATGCAAAACTCAAATTAATTTTATTTGTATAAAAACATTAGCTATAGCTTTCAGAGAAATTCCATAAAAGGAAGAAGTGCAGACATTCAACACAGCATCAGGTTCTGACCGCCCGTCTGCTTGTTCCTCATCAATAAGCTAACAAAATAGATTTATTTAATAAATAATATTAGTAAATATTTTTCAAATCTAAATAATAATTAGGAGGCATCAGAAAATTAATTGAGAGTTATTTGTCTTCATTCATTTTCAGTGTGTAGTATAAGTTTTTGTTTATCATCATTTGCCTCCTTTACTGCAATTATAAACAAACTTATCAAGCAGAAAATACAACTAGACAGAAAAATTAAACAAAAATTACAAAAAAAAACATTTTAGATCTATCTCTTAGAAGAAATATAGCATCAGATAATAAGCGGAGTAAATAATCAACAAAATTATTCAGTATTTACTGTGTTATATCATCATATGCCATAGGAAAATCATTAAAAATAACAAATTTAGAAGAAAAAAGTCGAAATTTTATATCGGAAAAGGCAACGATTTCAGTTCAAGCATCAGCTATATCTCCTTGTTCACATCTTTCAGTACAAGAAGAGGGTAAATCCGATACTATTTAAACAAAAAACAAAAATAAATAAACAGATTATACATATATATAACTATTTTTGTAAACTCAATTGACAGAGAAAAGCTAATGTGCTAAGAAATAATGGAGAAAATCATGCTTAAATAGAGTTTGGACTGTGCTTAGGGTTTTGGAGTTGCGGCGTTTGGCCAGAAACGTGCGAATATCCTTCTTTGCCCCTGTGATTTTTCAAAAGTACATTGTGACTCCTACTTAATTTTTAATTACTAAAATACCGAATTTTTTGTAATATCCTTCTTTGCCCTTGTAGTTTTTAATCTCAATTTGATACGATGGTGTTCAAGGTCCGGTTTAGATCAGTTTTTCCCTAAAAAAAATCAAACCAAGTAAGTCGATTTTTTAAATATTAGATCCAAACCAAACCAATTAAGTCGGTTTTTTCTCGATTCGATTTATGTCGGGTTTTTGGGTTTTTCGGTTATTTGTCGGGTTTTTTTAAAATATAAGACATACACTACCAAACACACATTTCGACGATCCCATTTTCAACGTAACACTATCAAATCAATTGTCCTTTGAGAAATCTATTATTTACCAAGATATATTGATGATAATTGAATCAAATAGTAATGAATAATTTAAGGACTCAATTAAAAATATATTATTTTTAACATGAAATAGATTCTTACACTTAACAAAAGAAAACTACCAATAAAACTAGAATGTAAAGGTAAAGACTATACTAAAAGTGCAAACGATTAATATTTACTATAAAATATAGATATATAGATATATATATATAGATGTAATAATAAATTTAAAATAGCTACTCCTATATTCGATTTGATTCAGTTTTTTTTAATTAAAACCAAAACCAAATCAAATTTGATCAGTTTTTAAATTTCAAAACCAAATCTAAACTAAACAAAAAAGTGTCGTTTTTTTTGTCGGTTTGGTTTGGTTTTCGATTTGGTTCGAGTTTTCAGATTTTTATGAACACCCCTAAATACGATGTTAAAGATTTTTCTATTTAAAAGATTATTTTTACTATGAAAATTTTGTGAGATTATAGTACTATGATATTATTCAAGACTTTTTACTCTCTTTTTGACAAAACTAGTAACAAAACTACAAAGAAGAATACTTATTGAGAAATGATTATTTCCATATATACTTATTTAGGCGGAACATTAACAAGTATGGTCAAAATATAAATTGGTCGGTGTATGGGTTCAAATTTGACCAATCGAGACCTATGGCGAATACGACAAATGATTAAGCCTCTTCAAGTCGGCGTCCCGAAAGAGACGATCTCATTACAAAAAAAAGGAGAATGTACGACCCTTGTAATATTGTAAGCCAGTTAGGGGACATTGGGAATATTCTATCGAATATTCTTGATAGTTTATTTCTGATAACTTAGGGAGTCTCTCTTAGTATATAAGGGGAATGAAGGGTTTTGTAAAGGGAGGAGAACTTGGTAAGAAAACATTATCTGAGAGCAAGAGAAAATCTATTATCAATCATATCTTCATTTTACTTAATCTAGTACTTATTATACTCAACTAAGATTTACCCCTTCCTTTTTGATTGATTTATTCAAAAAGATTCTTGAATATTTTGAGTCAAAGAATTTGGCGCCGTCTGTGGGGATTTCTATAGCTGAAACCATACTTATTTATCTAGATTCTGGAAAACGATAACTATTTTTCCTCATACTTCATAAGAACCAACTATGGCTGAAAAGGGAGAAGCAAGGCTAAAAGCAGCATCGGATGTCAAAAACAACCTCCTGGGTTCCCTCAACGAGGCCGGCAGAGAAAATAATGAGAATACAACGCCAAGCGCCAAACCGGAAGGGGAGGCCTCACCTTTTTCGCACGGAGATCTAACGATCTTGCGTGAAAGGAGAGCATCAACATCCACGACGATGGAAGCACCACCAGCAATCAAGAAGCTGCTAAAAGAATGGTTAACGAGTGCTTTGAGCGACATGCTCGAGAAACCTACTCAAGGAGATGCCGAAGACGTAATACCTATAGAAATCACGGCTGCCGCCAATGAGCCAAGCGCTATATGAATGGGTAAAACCTGTAATATCACTAATGCAAGTGATGATGCACTCATGGCTATCTTGAAGAAAATGGAAGACATGAAAAATGAGAACAAAACGCTCCGCGACCAAATAAAGGAACATCAGGAGAGGGTTGATAAAATACTAGGTGCTCGGAAGTTATTGCCAAAACGCGACATGGGCCGATTCGTCGAACAACCATATAGCGAAGGGGCTGCTCCTCACCCCATTCCAAAGACCTTCAAGATGCCACCGTACTTGAAAATATACGACGGGACAGCGGACCCAGAAAATCACCTAATCCACTATGTTACTGCAGTAAAAGGCAATGTCTGTCGAAAGAACAGGTACCGTCTGTACTGTTAAAAAAGTTCGGCGAGACTTTGATAGGGGGAGCATTGACATGGTACTCCCAATTACCATCGCGATCGATATCGACGTTCGAAGAGATGGCAGATAAATTCGTCACCGCCCACGCAGGAGCAAAAAAGACTGAAGCTAGGGTCAACGATATCTTCGCCGTCTGACAAACGACGGGCGATGGGCTCCGGGATTTCCTGGCCCAATTCAATAGAGTAAGCATAAGTCTACCGAACGTGTCAGAAGGGATGGCAGTAGCAGCCTTTCAAAATGGGTTAAACAGGAACAGATCAAAAGCGACCAAAAAATTGCTCAGTAGACTCATAAATACCCCTACCACATAGGAAGAAATTCACAATGCCTACTGCACCGAGGTAGGGGCAGATGAGGAAGACCTGAATGGTCCGCTTTAGCGATTAATGTAAGTACAGACCGAGGAAACGAGAGACCGACGTAATGAGGGGCGAAGAGATCAACCACCACGTTTCAATCGAGAAAGGCATCAGCCCTATATCCGTACATCCATCCCGCCCCCTCCACAACATGCGGACGGCGTGTCATGGCACACTGCCACCCTCCAAAATGAAAGAGGTATTCCCCTACTACTATCTGCTTATAATTTCTGTGTTTCCCCTTCAGAGATAGTGTACGCACTGGAGAAGCTGGGCACGAAGGTACAGTGGCCGTAGAAAATGAAATCAGACCCAAGCTCCAGGATATCCAATGTCCTCTGTGAATTCCACCAAGAAAGAGGACACAAGACCGAGGATTTCATAGGTCCGTGGCAAGAAGTAATTAGGATGTTGAACCAGGGGTACCTGGAAGAACTGCTAAGCGATAAGGGAAAAGCCAATTTCGCTCAGGACGCGACCCATCTCAAGGACCTCCAAAGCCACCCTCACCAGCGCGTACCATACAAATGATCATTGGCAGCAGTGACGACATGGTAATTAACCATGTAAATTTCACCACCACACACAAACTCAAATAGACAGTTGCCCATGAACGGTATGACGACCTCAAATATAGTTTCGTCTCTGATAAGTCAGATACCGACGGTTTGTCTTTCCATCACTATGATGCTTTGGTTATAACTTTATATATCGCTGATACTGATGTAAAAAGAATCATGGTAGACGACGGAAGCGGCGCGTGTATTGTCCACCAGCGAGTCCTCATGCAAATGAGGCTCGAGGATAAGATAATATCGCATTGCATAATACTAACATGTTTTAACAATGCAGTAGAGCGGACGTCTGGAGAAATAATGCTATCTGTTTTGGCGGGAGGGGTCACCCTGGAAACAACATTCCACATTATGAACCAAGAAACGACTTACAATGCCATCATAGGACGACCATGGATACACGACATGCAAGCCATCCCCTCAAGCTTCTACCAAGCAATCAAATTTCCCACCCCGTGGGGGATATATAGTATCCAAGGTGAGCTATATACCACCCAAGAGTGCTACCAAATCACCCAGGACTATACACACACCAAACAACTAAGAGGGGCAAGTGCGGAAGCATAAGAATCAGCCGTGTTGGGTGCCAAACCCGATGTACAGGGTGAAGCCATCAGGGACCCCAAAATTGTAAAAGCCTACAAGGAAACCATAGAAGAGCTCGATCCTGTCCAATTGGACAACACCGATAACGCAAAAAAAGCTTATATTGGACACAACCTCTCAGAGTCATGTAAGTATCGTGAGTTTTTAACTAACAATTCCGACTTGTTTTCTTTCTCCTACTCAGATATGCCAGGAATCCCAAGGGACATCGCCACACACAGACTGAATGTCGATCCACTTCATCCGCCAATTCGGTAGATAAGGAGGAAATTCAATGTCGTAATAAATGAGGCAGTTAGCGAGGAGATTGATAAATTACTTACCAATGATTCCATCAGGGAATCGAAATACCCCCAATGGGTCACCAATCTGGTCATGGTCGAAAAGAAAAACAGGAAATGGCGGATATGCATGGACTTCACCGATCTTAACAAAGCATGCCCAAAGGACTCCTTCCTATTATTTTACTTCGAGCAACTTATCGATGCAACAGCAGGGCATGAATTGCTAAGCTTCTTAGATGCATACTCCGGCTATAACTAGATTTTGATGGCTGAGGAAGATCAAGAAAAGACCACCTTCATCACCCATCAAGGTACGTACTATTATAAGGTGATGCCCTTCAGGCTCAAGAATGCAGGGGCCACATATCAGAGGTTAGTCACCAAAATATTCAAAGGACAACTCGATAAAACCATGGAGGCCTACATCGACGATATGCTGGTAAAGTCGGCAAAGAAAGAGGACCATATTGGTCATCTGAAAGAAGCCTTTGAATTACTAAAGCAGTACGGGATGAAACGGAATCCCGAAAAATACGCCTTCGGCGTAGCTTCTGGAAAGTTCCTCAGATTCCTAGTATCACAAAGGGGAATCGAGGTCAACCCAGATCAAATCAAGGCAATCGGTGCTATACCGAAGACACTAACCAGCAAGAAGCAGGTGTAGAAATTGACGAGACGAATAGCTGCCTTATCAAGGTTCATTTCACGGTCCTCAGATAAATGCCACAAATTCTTCAACGTGCTAAGGAAAGATCATGGGCTACAATGGAATGATGAATGCGTTGACGCCCTGAGAAAGCTGAAAACTTATCTGTCCTCTCCCCCACTACTCGTCAAAGCAAACCCAGGCGAATGCCTACTGGTGTATTTGGCCATTTTCCAAGTTGCGGTAAGTGCGATTCTGGTTCGTGAAAATAAAGGTACGTAATCCTCGATTTACTATAGCAGCAAAACTTTAATCGATGTCGAGACGAGATACCCTCACCTGGAAAAACTAGCTCTAGCATTGGTCGTAGTAGCTTCACGAAAGCTTAGACCATACTTCCATTGTCACCCCATAAAAATGGTGATGACGTTTCCCCTAAGGGGCATCCTCCACAAACCCGAACTATCAGGCAGGCTCACCAAATGGGCCATAGAGCTAAGAGAGCACAATATAACGTACCATCCGCGAATCGCCATTAAGTCACAAGTACTTGCAGACTTCGTCGCTGATTTTAGTGTGGAGATTGTTGATACCCAATTTTTTCCTGTATATTTTTTTAATATAAAAATAATTTCAAAATAACATATGCATACATATATATATGTATGTCCAAATATTTAATTATTTTTCCTTAATTTTTAAAATATTTTTAAATTAATTTATTGCCCCATTTTATCCCTAAAAATCCAACAATTATTTCCAAAATTATTATTTTATTGATTTATTTATTAGATTTTCATATTTATACTAAAATGTGGCTAATATAATTTTTTTCATATTTTTACAAAGTCATTTAATATTTAAAGATCAATTGTATGTAATTACAATATTAGCCTCTCTTAGGATTAATTACGTTTATAGTCATAAAAATTAGGTATGGTATTTTTAAATAGTTAATTATATTTTATAAGTCATTCTGGTACCTTTAATTTATTCCCTAGAAATAATTTATTATTTTTATAAATTAAATAGAGAAAATTGACTATTTAAGTTATAGCCAAATTTGGCTTTCAATTGTGGCAAAAAATAAAAACAATTCCCAGCTCAATTTTTATTCTTATAACCCAATCCCCGAACCAGACATATACATGCCTACCCGACCCAAAAAACTCATTAGATCAGGACTGTTGATCTAAAAGATCAATGGCCAGAATTTGTTCTTACCATTTTAGTTCATACGACCCCCTCCCCCAACCTTAAGTCATTTTTCCAAAGGCGCCGCCTTCAGATGCTCTCATCCTGTCTCCTCTCTCAAACATAACCCTAGACTCTGTCAATCACCTCCTTCTCCAGCTATCTCCGGCTACCTCCTTTTAACCCCAAGCCTCCAATGGGTCTCTCATCGCCTTGCTCAATATCTTTGAGGTCCTCAAGGGTCCTGGGCCATGTCGATTTGGACCGAGGGTTTCCGATTCTGTTGTTCGAGGCTTCCTTGGTGTTATTTTGGGAAAAATCGTACCATATGTGTTACGATTTGTGAAGTTACAACAGGTTCTTTCAATTTCTATTTGGGTTTCCTTTTGAAACCCTAGCTCTCTCCTGAATCTCTCAGAACGATGTTATTTTCATGTTTTAATCATGTTTCCTTCTATGATCTGCTTATTCTCGAGCTTCTTCTGAAAGATCGTCTACTTTGAACCGTTTTTACTTTCTTTGAAAAACTAGGGTTTTCTCGGAGTTCTTTTACGCATGTTTTAATCGATTTCTTTATGATTAAAACCTTTTTTCTTGTTTATTTTGACCGATTTCATGCTCCTATTGCTTTTTAACTTGACTTTACTAAAAGCCCTAATTTCTAAAAATTTTCTTTGCCTTGGTTCTCTGTGACTTTCTTTGCATTGGTTCTGTGTGTTAGCATGATTTCTTCGCTTGGTTATGTGTGTTAGCCTGATTTTCTTTGCCTTGGTTCTGTGTGACTTTCTTTGTCTTAGTTCTGTGTGCTAGCCTGTTTAACTGATTCTTGTTAATGTCTCGTTGTTGCCAGACTTCGAATATGTTCTGCCGAATCTTAGCCTACTTATACCACCTCTGAATAATTATGTTTGCTCATCTCTCATTTCTTTCTGTCTATACGGCTGACTTTGTTTTCTACTCTTATTCATTCGCCTCTATTTACATGTTGAAAATACAGAACTGTGATCTCCCATGATTGATTCTGATTTACCCCCCCCCCCCC
>MU684854.1:14623-61387 GCA_026770625.1 Nicotiana glauca | reverse complement strand
ATTTTAATATACATTCTCAAGTACGGGTGCACATTTATGTGACCCAAATCTTACTCTCAACGAAGTCGAAATGTATTTAAAGCCACAGGTGTACTGGTACGGTGTGGTTAAAAAAATGCATTTTCACGACATTGCAATTCCTTAAAATTTAAAAGCGGAATACTAATGTACATAATTAAAATATATAATGGAAATCAGATAAAAGCAAATACAACAGTTGAGCGACCGTGCTAGAACCACGGAATTCGGGAGTGCCTAACACCTTCTCCCGGATTAACAGAATTCCTTATCCGGATTTCTAGTTCGCAGACTGTAACAGAGTCAAACTTTCCTCGGTTCGGGATTAAACCGGTGACTTGGGACACCATTATTTTCCCAAGTGGCGACTCTAAAATTTAAATAAATAAATCCGATTCCGATTGTCCTTAAATTGGAAAAACTCCTTCCTTTTATTATATCCCTTCCCGGGTGTAGTAAATAGTAAAGGCTCATAAAAAGGAGGTGTGACACCGCCATTGCCGAACCAATCGACCAGCTGTATGAAAGGCTTAAAGCCACTGGTTACGTCACCCCTATCCCTGCCATAACTCTAGAAAATCCCTCCCAATAGGTCAACCCAAACAAAACCTGTGCATACCATTCCGACATGAAGGGTCATACCATTGATGAGTGCCGCTCCCTGAAGGACAAGATTCAGGACTTGATTGACAACAAGATCATTGTGGCAAAAGAGCCTGCTCCAAACGTCCGCAACAACCCTCTGCCCGACCACAAAAGGGAAGGCGTTCATATGATAGAGATAGAAGATAACTGGGACCCTAAGGGATCAATCAGATTGATCACTGAAGGTGACGAGTCAAAGAAACTGACAGTCACACTTAATTCGATTGTAGTCCAGATCCAGCCTTCTGAAGACGCTTAGGTGAACATGTCCATACCACTCGATCTTGAAGCACCACCTTTTGCAAAGGCGCCAGGGCCAATTAAGGTTGAGTTTGGGTCCCCAAAAGCACCTACACCATTTAAAGTTGCTGTGTTATCTCCTAAAGCAAGGGTACTCATTCCGGTGGAAATGATAGCCGTAGCACCATTCCATACAAAGACCGTCCCCAGGGACTACACAACCGAGGCAAGAAGGAAAGGGAAAACCAAATTTGGAGAAGCAATTACAGCATATGGTATGACCCGAACTGGCAGGGTTTATACTCTAGAACATTTGGCTGAATCAAGTAAGTAGGCCTTTGGACGACTTACCGAAACTGGGCCTGATGACCTCTGGAGGAAGGTACATGCAAAAGAGTACTCAATCATTGATCAACTAAATAAAACACTAGCACAAATCTCCATCCTAGCTCTGCTGCAAAGCTCCGATGCACATAAGAATGCCTTGATGAAGATACTAAGTGAGGCATATGTACCCAGCAATATAACTGGAGAAGAAATAATGAACATGGTTGGGAAAGTATTGGAAAGTCACAAAATCACTTTCCACGAAGATGAGCTGCCACCAGAAGGGTTTAGCCACAACAAGGCGCTGCACATAACTGTGCAATGCGAGGATTATTTCATCACCAGGATTTTGATTGACGGAGGGTCCAGCCTCAATATTTGTCCCTTGGTGACTCTCCGAACATTAGGGAAAAGCCTGCATGACATCAAAGATGGAGCCATCAATGTCAAAGCTTTCGACGGCTCCCAAAGGTCCACCATTGGGGAAATCAGTTTGTGTCTGCAAATGGGATCAACCTGGTTCGATGTCGACTTTCAAGTGATAGACATCCCAGCGTCCTACAATCTGTTGTTGGGACGGCCCTGGATTCATACTGCCGGATCCGCAACATCAACCCTACACCAAGCAGTGAAATTTGAATAAAATCACTAAGAGGTAATTATTCACAGCGACGGTAGCAATCCCATATACAGTCGCCAAAATATTCCAGCGATCGGGGGAAGGAGAAAGATAGGTAGGGAAACTTACCATCATTTTGAGCGAGTCAACGCTGTGGACAAAGATAAATGGTGGGACAAAAGGATTGAAAGAATACTGAATTGGAGTGGATATGAACCTGGCAAGGGACTCGACAGGAACCTCCAGGGAATCACTGAACCTATCAAGCTGAAGAAGCATGATACCACTTTAGGTTTGGGATACGGGTACACCTGGAAGGAATTCAAAGAATGGTCGCCGCCCTGGTGAGATCCTTACTATCCATTGGAGCATCCGATACCCCGTCTAGAGCAGACTTTCCAACCAGCAAAAGTCATTTATGGGTCAGAAGAAGAGGAAGCACTAGCAGCAATAAGGAACTTGTTCCTGGAGGATGATAATATGGACTGTTGCGTCGTTTTCGAGGAGGAGAGGGAGGAAGGCCTTTCCATACAAGCCGTGAGCCGAGTAGCACGCCTCAATAATTGGTCTGTCAGAACCACCAAGGCCTGGAGAGCTTCGGGGTAGCAAGGCTGAACAAAGCACCATGCATTACCTTTTACTTTTTTGCTAGTTGATTTCCTTTCCGCATTTTTAATTTCAAAAACAAGAGTTCCAATGTTCAAAACAATTATGAAATTTACCAAAAGCATTTCAGTTTCTTATGAATCTCGCTCTTATTATTTTCTCTATCGTTTACTTTATTTTACACAATATTACTATTACTTATCTTGATGAACTAATGATTGTGACTTGCAACGAGACAACACAACAAATGGATATAGATTTAGAAGAGGATGATATACCAGAAGAGGTTGTTAAAGAAGTTGAGAACTTTGAGAATAGGCATAAGTCTAACTTGGACGAAACTGAGGTTATCAACTTGGGGGATACAAAGAATGTCAAGGAAACACGCATCAGTGTTCATCTATCACCATCGGAAAAAGAAGAGTACACGAAATTTCTAAAAGAGTATGGAGACATATTTACCTGGTTGTATGAGGATATGACTGGTCTCAGTACATCTATTGTAGCTCACAAACTACCAACGGATCCAACATGTCCGTCGGTAAAACAAAAGCTCAGGAAGTTCAAGCCTGACATGAGTTTGAAAATCAAGGAAGAAGTCACCAAGCAAGTCAAAGCCAAGGTTCTCAGGGTAGTAGAGTATCCAACAGGGTTAGCCAACATTGTGCCAATGCCGAAGAAGGATGGGAAAGTCAGAGTCTGTGTCGACTACTGGGACCTCAACCGGGCCAGTCCGAAAGATGACTTCCCCTTGCCGAACATACACATACTGATTGGAAACTGTGCCAAGCACGAGTTGTAGTCATTTGTCTATTGTTTTTCTAGGTATCATCAGATATGGATGGATGAAAAAGATGCGAAGAAAACGGCTTTCATTATGCCGTAGGGGATGTATTGTTAGAAGATGATGTCGTTTGGGTTAAAGAATGCTTGGGCCACCTACATGAGGGCCATGACTACTATTTTCCATGACATGATACACAAAGAGATCGAGGTGTCCATAGACGATGTCATCATCAAATCCAAGAGAGCCACCGACGACATGGAATATCTGAGGAGATTCTTCAATATACTAAGGAGGTATAATCTGAAACTGAATCCCGCCAAGTGCGCATTCGGGGTTCCTGCTAGAAAGTTGCTTGGGTTCATCGTAAGTCGCTAAGGAATATAGCTGGATCTATCAAAGGTTAAGTCCATTCAAGAATTTCCACCGCCAAAGAACAAGAAAGAGGTCATGAGTTTCTTGGGGAGACTCAACTACATCATCCGGTTCATAGCTCAATCCACTGTCATTTGTGAGCCCATCTTTAAAATGTTGAAGAAGGATGCCGCTTCCAAATAGACCAATAATTGTCAGAAAGCCTTCGACAGAATTAAGGAATACCTATCAACGTTGCCAGTTCTGGTTCCGCCCGAACCGGGTGGACCGCTATTGCTCTACCTTGCAGTATTAGATGGAGCATTCGGTTGTGTTCTGGGGCTACATGACAAAACAGGGAGAAAGGAGCAAGCTATCTATTACCTCAGCAAGAAATTCACTCCATACGAGGCTCGGTACTCTCTATTAGAATGCTTCTATTATTCTTTGACTTGGGTAGCTCAGAAGTTGAGGCATTATTTCTGTGCCCATACCACTTACCTCATATCAAGAATGGATCCGCTAAAATATATCTTTTAGAAGCCCATGCCTGCTGGCAAACTAGCCAAGTAGAAAATCCTGTTGAGTGAATTTGACATTGTTTACGTAACTCAGAAGGCAATCAATGGACAGGCACTGGCAAATCATCATGCCGAAAATCCCGTGGATGGAGAATACGAGCCTCTAAAGATGTATTTTCCTGATGAAGAGGTATATTTCATAGGAGGAGATATTGCAGAATCCTATGATGGTTGGAGTATGTTTTTCGACGGAGCAGCAAATTTCAAATGAGTGGGCATAGGAGAAGTCCTAGATCAGAAATTGGCCAGAATTATCCGGTATCTACCAATCTCAAGTTCCCGTGTACCAACAACATGACCGAATACGAAGCTTGCATCTTAGGGCTCAAGTTGGCTATTGACATGAACGTTCAGGAGTTGCTAGTGATTGGGTATTCAGACCTGCTTATACATCAGGTTCGAGAAGAATGGGCAACCAAGAACTCCAAGATACTCCCTTATCTGCATCATATACAGGAATTGAGGAAGAGTTTTACAAAGACAGAATTCCAGCATGTTCCCAGAGTCTAGAGTGATTTTGCCGATGCCTTGGCCACCTTATCATCTATGATTCAGCATCCAGATAAGAACTTCATTGATCCTATCCCGGTGAAAATTCATGATCAGCCAGCTTACTGTGCTCATGTCAAGGAAGAAGCAGGCGGAAAACCTTGGTTCCATGATATCAAAAGGTATTTGACAATAGGAAAATATACAGAACTTGCAAACGCTACTCAGAAGCGCACACTGTGAAGGTTATCCAATCACTTCTTTCACAGCGGGGGAATCCTGTATAGGAGGACTCCCGATTTGGGATTGCTAAGGTGTGTCGAAGCGAAGGAAGCATCTATATTGTTAGAAGAGGTTCATGCAGGGACCTGTGGTCCACATATGAATGGTTTTGTCTTAGTAAAGAAAATACTCCGAGCAGGATATTTTTGGATGACTATGGAAACGGACTGCATCCAATATGTCCGAAAGTGTCATCGCTGTCAGATACACGCAGACATGATAAAAGTTCCTCCAAACGAGCTTACTGCAACAAGTTCGCCATGGCCGTTCTTCGCTTGGGGAATGGATGTTATCGGACCCATCGAGCCCGCCGCATCAAATGGGCACATGTTCATTCTAGTGGCAATTTATTATTTCACTAAATGGGTTGAAGCAGCATCATACAAGGCAGTGACTAAGAAAGTCATGGTAGACTTTGTTCGCGACCGTATCATTTATCGGTTCGAAGTTTCGGAGTCAATCATCACTAATAATGGTTCCAATATCAACAATGATGTGATGAAAGCCATGTGTGAAGCCTTCAAAATCAAACACAAGAATTCTATAGCCTATAGACCTCAGATGAATGGAGCTGTAGAAGCAGCCAATAAGAACATCAAGAAGATACTAAGGAAGATGATAGAAAAGCATAAGCAGTGGCGTGAGAAGTTATCATTCGCCTTATTGGGATACCGTACCACAGTCCGCATGTCAACCGGGGCAACTCCCTACATGCTGGTTTATGGCACAGAGGCAGTCATTCCCGCCAAGGTAGAAATTCCCTCCCCGAGGATCATACAAGAAGCAGAACTTGATGACGCAGGATGGGTAAAAAGCTGCTACGAGCAGCTAGCTCTAATAGATGGGAAGAGAATGAATGCAGTTTGCCATGGTCAATTTTACCAGAACAGAATGTTTAGAGCCTTCAACAAGAGAGTCAAGCCGAGACAATTCACACTAGGGCAGCTGGTGTTAAAGAAAATCTTTCCGCACCAGGATGAAGCCAAAGGAAAATTCTCTCCCAACTGGAAGGGTCCATACATGGTTCATCGGGTCCTGATAGGAGGAGCCCTCATACTCGCAGAAATAGATGGAGAAGTCTGGCCAAAGCCAATCAACTCAGAAGAAGTCAAATGTTATTATGTGTAATCTTTATGCTTCCCTATATGATGTAATTTGAACTATGTCTGACTTGATTCCCATTTAAGAGGGGATACGTAGGCAACCTTATGGTTTCGATCACAATTCAATAAAATTTTCATTTCCCCCGATATTGGAAAATGGGGCAGAATTTTGAGGAGGACCCTCAAAATTCTAAAGTTGATTTTCAGCCAGTCATCGCACGCAGCCGTCGGAAGCACTAGCCCAGTAACTGGGGCAGAATTTTGAGGAGGACCATCAAAATTCCAAAGAAAGAGGTCGTCATGAACCGCGTCGCAGCCGTCGGTTCGTCTAAAAGAAAATCATTTTAAATTATGTAGTTACATCATATTCTTTACTAAATCATACATGTCTACTATCAAAATTGCTTTGTTTAGCGATTCTACCCTCCCAATGAAAGCAGGAGCCGAGTAGGACAAGTGAAATATACGGGAGGACGAACTAACCTTCCCCCTTTACAAAACTCACAATTTTTCTTTGAATGCAGGCACCCCAAGACATAAAATTATCAAATACAATTACATACTCATACTTTTTCAGGAATACAACTCTCTGAATCATCACTTACTTACAAGTGCTATCCGCACAAGACATCCCTAGCAGCCACAACGACGCAATCAACTATCAGCTAAGAGCTTTTGTTACTATTCACCTTTATCTGCTGCATTGCATAAGGCTACCTTTCTGCCTTCTGAGACTAAGCTCTGTCTCTGTCTGCATTTTCTTGCATTGCATAAGGCTACCTTTTTGCCTTCCAAGACTAAGCATTGTCTCAATCTATGCTTTCATTTTCTTGCATTGCATAAGGCTACCTTTCTGCCTTCCAAGACTAAGCGTTGTCTCCATCTGCATTTTCCTCGCATTACATAAGGCTACCTTTCTGCCTTCCGAGACTAAGCTCTATCTCTACTTGCATTTCTCTCGCATTGCATAAGGCTACCTTTCTGCCTTTCGTTACTAAGCATTGTCTCCACCCGCATAGCTGAAAGATCACCAACTTTATTTAAATCTAGCATGGCTGAAATATTGCCACCTTATCGCTTGCATGGCTGAAATACTTCCACCTTTCATTTGAGTCCTGCAATCGGCTGAAAAATCGCCATCTATGTTTACACTTTACATCGGCTGAAATATTGCCAACTTTATTTAAGTCTTGTATGGGCTGCAAGATCGCCAAGTTCTGCATTTCATAGGCTGAAAGATCGCCAAGTTATCCAAAGGCGTCATTGTTCGAAGGCACCATTTTCATAGCCCGAGAACGCCATGCCATGGCCTGAGGAACCTACTTTTATCTTTTGCATATCATTATTCAAAGGCATCATAGTTCGGAGGCATCATTATCATAGCTCGAGAACATCATTTAATAGCTTGCTAATCCTCTATTATATGCTTCATGGCCCAGGACGTCATGGTCTGAAGACGTCATCCAACCCATCCGAAGATAACATTCATGGTCCAATGGGAACCTGCATCACATTTAAATTTATGCACAATATATGTTCGTATTGCTTATCTGCAGGTACACCAACTAGCAACGACCATCACAGTAGAAGCGATCCCGCTCCGGTTCCTGCAGCCTATCAATCCCTGACCATCCTTCCCAACCTAAATATCGCGTCCGTCTTTCGAAATCTCCATCAGCATGTTCCACCGATGGATTCCCGAACTACATATGATCTGATTCCTGTAAGACCAGGGATATGTAGGTAGCTCAGGAGCCAGATCTCAGTCAAAACCTTTCAAGTTGTTTCTTTCGGTCAAAATTAGCCATCATATCTTTACCCGACAACTCTTTCATCCTTCTCGGGTAAAGAGAGGCAGCTGTTAATACCCAATTTTCCCTCATGTATTGTTATATACTCAAAATATTCTCAAAATAACATGTACATGCGTATATAAGCATGCCCAAGAGTTTTGACATTTTCCCTTATTTTTAAAGATTTTAAAATCAATTTATTATCTATTTTAATAGTACAAAATTCAATAATTATTCCCCGACTAACATTTTTGGTGAGTAATTTATTTTCATTCTCATATTTACACCAAGATATAATTAAGGTAATTTTTGCATATTTTTACACATTTGTTTGTTATTTTTTAAGTTAAATTGCATATAATTGTAATTATAGCCTATTTTATAATTAACAACATTTTATAATTGTAAAATCATTTCCAGTATTTTTAGATTAATATTTATACGTTATTAATTAGTTCAGTACCTTTAATTTGTTTTAAAATCTTTTTTTAACTATTTTATCAAAAAAAGAGAGGGTAATTGGCTATTTAACAAACAACCCTTTATTGTTTCAATTTTAGCCAATTTAGCCACACCCCTATTAGATTTAATTGACTTAATACCCAATTAAATTCACCCCAGCCCAATCCCTAATATAACCCGGCCCAACCCCGATTTAATTTGAGCCGTTGATCAAATAAGATCAACGGCCCAGACCACCTTTCCTTAATTAAATCCTAACCTCCCCCCCCTTCGGCCCCTCATTTTCTCGAGACCACTCTCTCTATATCCTGTCTCTTCCTCTCCTCATTCTCACTAGAACCTTCTGATTCTTCTCCGATGGCTTTCACCCTCTTTTCGGCCACCTCCAGCTTCGCCTCTTTCGACCACCAGCCGTCTTGAAGCCTTATCTCACCGGTTCCTTTCATTCCCAAGACCTCTATGGGTTCCAGCTATGACTGACAGCCACTGGAAGCTTTTCCTGAGTTGTTTTCGACCTTTCTCCGGCTAGTTTTGACTCGATGGTGTTCTAATCACCATGGTTCCTGATTTTCAAGGCCAGGCCATCCCTACTTCCTCTAGTTTCTTAGAAAACCCTAACCTTGACCTAAGTCTCTTCAAAAAACAGTCTGTATTTTAGCGATTTGTGACTCACTCCTTCATGTTTTAAACCTTTCTTTACTCAATCTTTTCAAATGATCAGGTTTTAAGCATCTTTATCTCCTATTTGAAATTAGGGTTTTGCGACCCTGTTCTAAGAAAGGCTTCCCATATTTTTTTTAAACATCTCTGTAGTGTTTTAAGCTATTATCTCCTGATTTTATGTTACTCGAACCAGTATTGATGAAACCCTAGGTATTCTGGGCTGTTTCTTTGCTACTTGACTATGCATCTAATGTGTTCTCTGCAGCTCCTACGTTGATTCATTGTTTTGACCTTTAATTCCTACTATTCTATGAGTACTTCTCCCTGTTAATCGCATGACTGCTATTTAAATGCTTGATGATTGCTACAGGCTGTTACTTGTATTGATACTTTTATGTATTAAACATGATACTTGCCTTAGAACTCTTTACTGATTTTGTGTATTTTCCTTTAACTATGATACTTGCCTTAGAATTCTTTACTGATTTTGTGTATTTTCCTTTAACTGTGATACTTGCCTTAACACTCTTTACTGATTTTGCATATTTCCTTACTTGTTGACATCTGCCTTAAATGATGATTGATTCCATGCGACACCAAGGGTTCTCTTACTGATTTTCAGGATGATACTCTGTCTTATTTTATATGCAAGCATGTCGCCAATTGATTCTTACTTTCCTTAATTCATATGTTCTGTACCTGGTCCTAATCGCATGCCTTATTCTTTACTACTCTCTATATGATTGAAATTAGTCTTTCAATTAGTTCTCTTTCCTTATTTGTCACTATGGTAGCCGTTTGAACTAGGACTCCCCAACTAAAGGGTAGTACTTACATTGATTGGGATTCTAATTGTGTTTACTTCTATAATTATACTACACTTTACTTCTTACCTTATTTTTTTTACTCATTTTCAGAACTATAAATACTTTACTCTTTCATTAGCAAAAGACATCAGTGAATACTCTCTATTCTACATTCTCTTGTGCTCTTTCTCTCTTTATCCGTTTGATCTATTACTGTTCTCTGCTCTTGCCTATTATTAGCCAGCTGAAAGCCAAGGTTAATATTGTGTAATCACTTTGTCTTTGCATCCTGCTCTTGCTCTCTTACTGGTATGTCTTCTATTTGATTTACAACATCCAAAACAACATGTTTTTATTGCACTTTCCCTTATTTCTTTTATGCTTCTACTTATGGTTCCGCTGTTTACATTGCAATTAGCATGTCTCTTTGCTAGTTCATTGATGTGATTACCCTTCCCTTAATTCAGCATGTCTACTGCTTCCCCTACTTATTTACTACAATTCTTTCTTACTCCCTAACCTCAGTACATTATCAGCATGTATTCATGACCCTCCTAGCTACTAAGTAATCTTGAACCCCTTCCTTGAACATGATGTGTGAACCTGTTTGGAATCCCTCAATCTCATGCTGTTAACCCCCTAGCATGAACACTTTGTGATGAAATGTGTTGTGACTGTTTAAGTCCCAAAATGCCTTCTTTGATGTCTGTGTGTATTCAAACATGCTCTTACATGTGAACTACTTGTCCCCATTTCCCCTTCCCCTGTTTGTGTTTGCTTCCCTGAACCATGTGTGACATTCTAGTTCTGAGATTGTCCTTCTCACCTTCTTCCGAAACTGTTACACTCTTCTATTGTTTTCTTTCAAAAATTGATTCTAGATGGATCATTTTCAAACAGTTTTTCTCAACTCAATTCTTTAAAACTATATCAAGCACTCTCACTACTATTCTTTACCCCCTTCATGTGAGCATTGCTTTGGGTACCTCTGAGTACTCACTGAACTTTGACACACAAGGCTGGTAATTCCATAATGCACTTGTGCTGCACTCTACTAGGTGTTTAGGTGCTGGTATTGGCCAGAGACCCAATGGGGCCCTAGGGAGCTTTGCCGCACCTAGACCATGGCAAAGGTTGTGAAACTCGAAGGGAGTGAGGTTGGAAGACTGGGCCTGATTGAAGGCTCCCTATAGAATAACTTCTTATTTTTGTTCTTTATTACTGTAATTCAGATACTATTGGTTTGTAATAATTTGTAAATGAATGATTGGCGGCTGAATAGTGAATATGGGGGTAGGGGTATGCATGTTTATTTTAATGGGTAGAAAACTTGTTTATAGGTTTTATTTACCTATTTGCGCAATAGACAACTTGCTTAGGACATGAATGTCATGCATTAAAAACCCTGTTTTAGGTCTTTCACTCTCAGTATGTTATTGTACTCACTTCGTACTCTTAATCAATTAACAATAAGCCCAATAAACTGTCATTACTGCATTGGCATAGTAGAAATCATGTTTTAGGAACTCCTATGTGCATTAGACATCCTGTTGCTTAGAATTTTATACTTATCTAGGTTGCGATAGTCAAAACGCCTATTAGCATGCTTAATCTAATAATACAATTACTGTATGCATATCCTATTTTTAAAACTAGATATTACTATGCATGTTCACCCTCTAAGACAAGTAAGCAATACATACGACACCTAGGCTCTAATAAGAATTGATCAATCAAGTTTTTACCAGTTTAGGACCAATCAACCTCCTTTAACATCCCGAACTCTGCTTTTAGTCCTGTCTCTCTGAAGTTCATTTCATTTTACTAAAACTCCTATCCTACTTTGAAATGATCACGAAATTGTGCCTCTATTCTACTATGTTTTCTACTGGGTTACCCTTTCTGCCCTGAATCGTGCTATTTTTTAAATATTTATCCTACATCTCGTCAAGTTACTGTATCTTTAATGTCTTTACTCTAGTTTCAAAGTATGTTTTAACGATTTTATCTATATTTTCATTAATTCCTAAATTGCAGTATACTTCTAAATCTTACTGCTGTCTCTAGTTGTATTTCTAAAAGTCGAACATTCTTCAAGTCACTCAGTCTTAATTAAGCCTTCTGCTTTCACTGAAACTTACCATTTTTATTTCAACATTCCCGTTTTTTGAACTCTTATCTTTGAGACTTTAAATGTGTTTGAGACGTGCTAATTATGTGTCCATTTGTGGATGGATCTTTGAGCCTTTATGTGTCTTTGTATGTTCTCTTATGTGCAGTCTTATTTGTTATGTATGTCTCTTAGTATCTTTGCCTTTAAACTTGAGGGTTCAGCCTAGTCCCTACCACGTAGGAATAGTGGTCCTAAATACCCTCTAGGACTTATAGGACGTGATAGGTAATAGCACGCAATAAGTATTCGTGACCAACTTACACGTTTAATAACCTTTACGGGGTGGGAAGGGTAGGATATGGAGATGATGACCAATGCACTAATATCTTATGTAGCCCTTTTCTGAGGGGCAATTACTGAATATGGCATTGATGATCCATATTAATCATAAACCTAGGACCCCTCTCCCTTTGTTTGTTTTCGTCTCTTCTTGTAAAACTATTCAAATTTTTCATAAATCTCGGCCTTCCCTACTTACCTTCAAAGCTCTTTTTAACTTATTTGCAATGTTGTATACTTGAATCTCTGATTGGCTACTTGATTATGTGAAGTCACAATATAACATGGCTGGGAACCACACTAGTGGATCTTGAGGGGTGCCTAACACCGTCCTCGAGATAATTTCTAGCCCTTACCCAAACTCTGGTTTTCCAACTCAAAAACCCTTTTTAGTGTCCTAGTGCACTTTAAATTAGGTGGCGACTCTTCAATTCAAAACCCAATTTCCAAAAGGAAAAGAGTTGTCCTCCCTAATGTCGTAAACCCGATTTTGCCTTTTAAAGGAGGAAAAAGGGGGCATCCAACATTGTGCATGCCCAGAATTAACTCATGCCTAAGTATATAGGCTCCTTGCAATGGATTCCCAATCCCCTGCCCCCTTGGTGTGAAATTTTCAACTCTTCGAAGTGTTAATGGTTGTCTCCTATCACCCTTTCCCTTTTCTTTGTTTCCACAGCTTTTAAAACTCAGTTTCTGCACTTTCATGCTCTTCTTAGACTTAATGTGAGCCTTGCCTTGGGACCCGTGAGCTCCCTCTGAACTTGGACACATGAGGGCTGGCATTTCCACACTGCACTTGTCCCCATTCTGGTGATGTAATTTGGGAGTGAGTACTGCCCAGGGTCCTATTGAGGCCTTTAGGAAACTCTAACACACTCAAGTTTGTGAAAGGCTTTAAAGTAATGACATCTTAAGGCAGTTATTCCATAGCTCAGGGAGGAACAAAGAATCAGACCTCCTCTAGTTGTATTTTTTTTAATGTATTTTGATGCAATTTATTATTCCTGGTTTGTAATAATTTATAATGACATTTGGGGCTGACTAGTGAAAAGGGTTGGGTATATACGCATGTCAAGGGTAGAAACCATTCCTATAGGATATTCTAAATTTATGCATATTCAAATTGCATTTAGAATCCATTCCTATAGGGTATTTTAATTCTGCACCTTAGACATCATGCCTATAGAGATTTATTCTGCATGTTTAACTTCATATCTAGACAACCTGCCTATAGGGATTATGTAAAATTCTGCACGTTTAGATTTCATGTTTTAGGGCCCAAGTGGTTATAATCCAGTAACATGTTAAAATCAGTAACATATAGAAATCATGCCTATAGAGGTTCTTAAATAAATCCGATTTGCTTCGTTCACAGTCAACGTTAGATATCATGCTCCTAGGGATTAAAATCAGTAATAGTAGATACTATCACCTGTAAAATTTGTAACCGGTCTAATTTAATTTTGTCTATTCTGAATCTCTTTTTAATAATCTAATTCCCTTACTTAACGAGGTTTATAAAGCATGCCTATAGGATTTCGAACAATTTATTTTGAGTTTTATTATTTCATCATTCTGAATTAAGTAGATATTATGCCTATAGGACCTCACTTGAACGCTTAGGCAAACCTTAGGCAATGTAATGAAATCTGAACTTGCCTCTGTTATTTGTGTAAGGGTTACAATCAGTAGGAAGGCCCGATTCTGTTTCCTATTGATTCATATAATAAGCCAAGCCTGCTGCAATACAACAATCTTCTCTTCCCTTAGTTTTTTTTAGATTCAAACCCTACTCATTTGTTTAATTCGTGCTATTGGATTGTTTTGTTTGGAGGAGGTATACTTGAGCCTTATGTGTTCATGTGTTTTCCCTTTGATGTGCAGTCTTTATATGTTTTATATGTCGCCTTAGATTTTTTACCTTTGAAACTTCATATAAGCCTAATATCTCTCCCTTTTAGGATTAGTAGTCCTAAGTATCTCCGGGACTGATAGGAATGGGGCGGGTAATAGCATGCAACAGTAATCGGGACAAATCCGCACTTTAATACCTTAACGGGGTGGGAAGGGCAGATATGGATATGATAACCACACGATAATGTCACGTGTAGCCCCTCATTGAGGAGTAATTACCGGACATTGTATGAGGTGATCCATATTAAATATAAACCTAGTACCCATTTTCATTTTATTTGCAAACTCTTTTTTTTAAAACTCTTCTTTCAAATGTTCTTTCTTTTATGTGTTTAAATCCTCAAATATTTGAGCCCATACCTGTCTATTTGCTAAATTCACAATAACTGTCTGGCCGGGAACCACACTAATGGATCCTGATGGGTGCCTAACACCTTTCCCTCGGGATAATTTCAAGCCCTTACACAATATCTGGTTATTTAAACAAACTTAGACTTGAATCTCTATTGGTTTCCTAATGCACCTTAATCATTGGGTGTCGACTCTTCAAATGCAAACCCAGTTCCTAAAAGGAACGAATTGTCCCTCCAAAATGTGATAAACCTGATTTCGCGTGAAAAAAAGGGCGCGACAGCATGGCGACTTTGCTGAGGACTTTTAGGCTTTTACCATTTCAGACTATCATTGTGAATTTATTCTCCTTTATGTGCAATTACTTATTTAATTTCGTTAAGCATTCAATTCTCTTTTCAATTGCAAAAACTGACTTGTCTTTTGTTTCTTCCCTTTATTACTGCTTTAAATTATGAAACTACTGTATTTACTGCTTTTCTTAACATGCAAATACGTGAAAACGTGCTTTTAATTATTGCATAATCATGCTCAACATCATATTCCACTCGTGCCAAACAAATACCATAGCAACACTTATAATGAGCGGTTGCGCTCTTCCGATATTATCACCCCCTAAATCCGAAAAAGGCATATTTGCACTAAAACCAGTCGTTCAACGGTGTAGTTGACAGTTTCGTGCCTTTCCCCCTTGAGTTGTCCGCTCAAGGGTACCAATCTAAAACCCCATAGAAACCTTACTCCGTTTAACTGTGCATGCATCGTGGTCGAACCTAGCCGAGTCAATTATGTTGTTCACATAATGATCCTTTAAGATAGCCTTGTCCGAAGTCCACTTGGTTTCCTTAAACCAAACGGACATCACCACGTTCTGTGCATTTATTTGGATAACTAAATGCTTCATGCTAATTGTTGGTATTAAATAGTCGAGTCTGGTGAGGGCAGGGTTTAACCCTTTTGTTTTGCAGAAAATGAGGCATGAGGTCCCCAGTTTCTGTATGATTAGCAAACCCCCACTCTTGCTAGACTGGTGGAGGAGAGAGGGCTGCCAAAGTTAGCGAAAAGTTGGAATATCTGGAATCTAGTTTGCTGGAATTGGAAGGAAATGTGAGGAAGAGAGTCACCGACTGCCAGAACGCTGAGGGAAACGAAAGAGAACACCCGGTGAAGGCATTTTTACTGGTGAACCAATGCGAACTGGAGGATCTGATCAATGAAAGTATTCAACCTGAGGAAGGTCCTTTTGGGACCAAGTATATAGGAAAATTTCTTTTCGCTTTATAAAATGTAATAAGGCCAATGGCCATTAGTGAGTTTTATTTCTTGTTTATTTAGTATCAATCTGGGATTCGTCTATTTTTTATCAATGAAATAAGGTATTTAGCATCCTAAGTTCTCCAAATCAACTTGTCGCTGGGCCTACCTCAGGCACAACGAGGCTCTCAAATTAGGACAAGCTTTATATTTCTACACTATGTGTTTAAATATTATAACATTTTTTATGATCCTCACTAACTTGGTTACCTTTTTGTTTTATTTTTGTCTTGTTATTTCCCCCCCAAACGGTTAGTTCTTGCACTCTGGCAACATCATCTTATTACACAAGATCCAGGGGCCCTCCACCCACTCCTCCTCTTAGTCCTATAGAAAACAAGAACAAAGGGAAGATGGAAGATTTGAACAACACCAGAAAGGAAAACTCAACTGAATGGGGGTCACTTATGGTCATGTTACTCAGGTTTCCAAAGAAAATGCATCCCAACTCGAACAAAAGCTGTTGAAGTTCCAAGAAGAACTTGATCAGGTTCGGAATCTGGCAAATCTGTCATTTTCCCTCACCACTCCAGATATCAATTTCCCGAATGCTCAGAAACCTACACCTCCATAGAACATCCCAAAGTAGCAAAACTATCCCGCTCCTCACCAACACTGAAACACCTGCCATACCTCAAACAACACCCCGCTGCTCATCCCAGAACCCCAAAACTCTACAAATGACCACTTTCAAACCCACCATAACACCCCTATATATATGGAGACTATGCCAAACTCCACCCAACCCATCTCAAACACACCCGAGTCTGATGATAAAGACTCGCTCATTAGGAACCTGGTTGAAGAACTTAAGAAATTAACTAGCCAAATTTAAGGCGTTGAAGGAAGGAAGCGAATTGAGGGGCTAAACTATGAAGATCTTTGCATACAGCCCGATATCGAACTACCCGAGGGGTACAAACCCCCAAAGTTCAAAATGTTTGATGGTACGGGGGATCCAAGAGTACATTTGAGAAATGTACTGTGACAAGCTAGTTGGAGTAGGGAAGGATGAGAGAATCCGCATGAAGATTTTCATGAGGAGCTTGAAAGAAGATGCTATGTCTTGGTACATTAGCCAAGATCTGAAGAAATGGTCGAATTAGGTAAATGTGGCGTATTTTATGGACAGTTTCAGGTTCAACACGAAGAATGCGCTGGATGTGTTCTACATTCAGAATCTAAAGAAGAAGCCTACAGAAACATTCCGCGAGTATGCTACTCGTTGGAGGTCTGAAGCTGCTAAGGTTAGGCCTTCCTTAGAAGAGGAACAAATGAACAAATCTTCGTCTGGGCTAAAAACCCCCAATATTATGAAAGGCTAATGATGATTGAAAGCCACAGATTCTCTGACATTATCAAGCTGGGCGAGAGAATCGAGAGGGCATTAAAAGCGGTATGATTACGAATTTCGAGGCCTTGCAAGCTACAAATAAGGCCCTACAGTCTGGTGGTGCGTCCAAGAAAAGGGACGTAGGGGCTGTAATGGTCGCACAGAGAACCAAATCCCCTATCAAATACCAAAGTTATCCAAAACCCCCACTCACATATCAGCCTACTCCAAACTACCAAGCACCCTCACCATCTTACCAAACTCCACCACCCACTTATCAATCACCTCCACCTCCCACATATCAGCCTACTTCACTCAGATATTCCCAACCCGCAAATGTTTAACATGCCTACAATGCTTAACCGGCCCACTATCAATCACCTCCTACACGCCAAAACTTCCCTAGACTCCGACCAAATTTTGATCGCAAATCTCCAAAATAATATACCGCCATTACTGAACCTATTGACTAGTTATACGAAAGACTCAAAGCTACTGGTTATGTCACCCTTATTCCTGCTGTAACTCCTAATAACCCTTCTCAGTGGGTTAACCCAAACAAATCCTGTACATACCACTTCGGTATGAAAGGACACTCCGTTGACGAATGTCGTTCTCTGAAATACAAGATCTAGACTTTAATTGACAACAAGATTATTGTGGCAAAGGAACCTGCTCCAAATGTACGCAATAATCCTATGCCATACCACAAGTGTGGAGGCATTCACATTATTGAAATAGAGGATGATTGGGATCCCGAGGGGTCAATCGGGTTGATCACAGAAGGTGATGACCCATAGAAGCCAATAGTTACTCTTAATCCGATCATAGTCCAGATTCAGCCATCTAGGGATACTGAGGTAAATATGTTTGTACCACTTGAGTTTGAAACAACGTCATCTACAAAGACACCAGTGCCAATTGAGGTCAAATTTGTGTCTCCAGCAAGTGTACCTACACCATTCAAAGTTGCAGTTTTACCACCCAAGGTACACACTCCGTTTGGAGTAAAGATACCCACGCCGATCCCAGTGGCGATGTCGACCATGAAGCCTTTCCATACAAAGGCTATACCATGGGACTATACAGCCGAGGAAAGGAGGAAAGGTAAGGTTAGGTTCGAGCAAAACTGTTGCCGCACAGGGTATGACAAGAATTGGTAGGTTCTATACCCCGGAATACCTAGCTGAGTCAAGAAAGCAAGCCTCCAATCGGCCACCCATCATTTAGATAGGGCCGGATGATTTTTGGAGAAAGATATAGGCCAAGGAATACTCGATCATCGACCAGTTGAGCAAAACACCGGCACAAATCTTCATCCTTACTTTGTTACAAAATTCTGAGGCATACAAGAATGCTCTATTGAGGGTGCTAAGTGAAGCATACATGCCAAGAAAAATCACTGGTGGGGAAATGGCTAATATTGTAGGACAGATATTGGAAAGTCATAAAATTACTTTTCATGAGGATGAGTTGCGACCTGAAGGGTTGGGTCATAACAAGGCACTGTATATCACCGTTTAGTGTGAAGACTATTTTATCACTAGAATCCTGATCGATGGAGGGTCCAGCCTCAATATTTGTCCGATAATAACACTCAAGAAGTTGGGTAAGGGACTGTATGAAATAAAGGACGGAGCCATCAATGCGAAAGCTTTCGACAGCTCCTAAAGGTCTACCATTGGGGAGATTAGTCTGTGTTTACAAATGGGGCCTACTTGGTTCGATGTTGATTTTCAAGTGATAGACATGCCGGTATCTTACAATCTGTTGTTGGGACGGCCATGGATCTATGCCGCTAGGGCCGTAGCATCAACCCTGCATCAGGCGGTAAAATTTGAATGGAATCACCAAGAAGTGATAATCCACGGTGACAGCAGCAATCCTATATACAGTCGTCAGACCATTCCGGCAAATAGGGGGAAGAAGAAAGCTAGGTGGAGAGACCTATCACCACATCGAGCGAGTCAATGCTGTTGACAAAGATAAATGGTGGGACAACAAGATCAAGAGTATATTGAACTGGAGTGGGTACGAACCTGGCAAGGGGCTTGGCAAAAACCTCCAGGGAATCACCTAAGCATATAAAACTCAAGAAACATGGCACCATTTTTGGTCTGAGATACGAGTACACCTGGGAGAATTCAACAACCGGTCGCCACCATGGAGCCGTCCTTACTACCCACTGGAATAGCCAATACCGCCTTTGGAGTAGACTTTCCAACAAGTCGACATTGTTTATGGGACAGACGAGGAGGAGGCACTTGTTGCATTAAAGAATTTGTTCTTAGAAGACGATGACATGGATTTCTGTGTTGTATTCGAGGAGAAGGGGAGGAAGGCCCTTCCATACAGGCTGTAAGAAGAGGAGCATATCTCAATAATTGGACCGTCAGGACCACCAGAGCCCGGCGAGCCTCGGGGTAGCAAGGCGGAACAAGCATCATGGACTATCTTTTATTTTTACTAGTTTATTTTTCCTTTCGCATTTTTTATTTCTGCAATAAGATCTTCAATGTTCAAAACAGTTATGGAATTTACCAAAGCATTTCGATTATAAATCCACACTCTTATTATTTTGTCGGATTACTTTACTTATATAACATTACTATTACTTATCTTGATGAACCAATGACTGAGATATGCAATAAGACAATGTAACAGACACACACAGATTCAGAGGAATTGACATACCCGAAGAGATCGTCAAAGAAGTTGAGACTTTTGAAAATACACCTAAGTCCAACCTGGATGAGACGAGAATTGTTAATCTTGGAGATGAAGAGAATATCAAGGAAACACGAATCAGCGTTCATTTATCACCATCAGAAAAGAAGGAATACAAAGAATTTCTAAGGGAATATGAGGACATATTCGCTTGGTCATATGATGACATGATCGGTCTAAGTACTTCTATTGTGGCCCATAAACTACCAACTGATCCGATGTGTCCGCCGGTAAATTAGAAACTCAGAAAGTTCAAGCCAGACGTGAGTTTGAAAATCAAGGAAGAAGTCACTAAGCAAGTCAAAGCCAAGGTTCTCAGGGTAGTAGAATACCCGACATGGTTAGCCAATATTGTGCAGTACCAAAGAAGGACGGGAAGGTCAGAGTCTGTGTCGACTACCGAGATCTCAACTGGGCCACTCCGAAAGATGACTTTTCTTTACCAAACATACATTTCCTGATTGACAATTACACTAAGCACGAGTTGCAATTATTTGTAGATTTTGCTGGTTATCATCAGATCTGGATGGATGAAGAAGATGCTGAGAAAACATCTTTCATTACGCCGTGGGGAATGTATTGTTACAAAATGATATCGTTTGGGTTAAAGAATGCAGGGGCCACATACATGAGGGCCATCACTACCATTTTCCATGATATGATACACAAAGAGATATAGGTATATGTAGATGATGTTATCATCAAGTCTAAAATGGCCACTGATCATATAGAAGATTTAAGGAAGTTCTTCAATAGACTGCGAAGGTACAACCTAAAATTGAATCCCGCGAAGTTTGCATTTGGGGTTCCTACTGGAAAATTACTTGGATTTATTGTGAGTCGCTGAGGAATAGAGCTGGATCCATCACAGGTTAAAGCTATTCAAGAGTTGCCACCACCAAAGAACAAGAAGGACGTAATGAGTTTCTTGGGAAGACTTAACTATATCAGTCAGTTCATTGCACAATCTACAGTTATCTATGAACTAATCTTTAAGATGTTGAACAAGGACACCACCATCAAGTGGACCGATGACTGCCAAATAGCCTTCGACAGAATCAAGGAATACCTGTCAACACCACCAGTCTTGGTCCTGCCCGAGCCAGGTAGCCTCTGTTACTCTACCTTGCAGTATTAGATGGAGCTTTTGGTTGTGTTCTAGGGTAGCATGATGAAACGGGGAGGAAAAAGTAGGCCATTTATTACCTCAGTAAGAATTTCACCCCGTACGAAGCCCGATATTCTCTTTTAGAGCGCACCTGTTGTGCTCTAACTTGGGTAGCTCAGAAGCTGAGGCATTACTTCTACGCCTATACCACATATCTCATATCAAGAATGGATCCTTTGAAGTGCATCTTTCAGAAGCCCATGCCTACTAGCAAGCTAGCCAAGTGGCAGATCCAGTTGAGTGAGCTCGACATTGTTTACATGACTCAGAAAGCAATCAAGGGATAGGCACTAGCAGATCACCTTGCCGAGAATCCCGTGGATGGAGAATACGAACCTATGAAAATGTATTTTCCTGATGAAGAGGTATCATTCATAAGAGAAGACATTGTAGAATCCTATGATGGTTGGAGAATGTTTTTTGATGGAGCAGCAAATTTCAAAGGAGTTGGCATAGGAGCAGTCCTAGTATAAGAAACCGGTCAACAGTATCTGGTGTCTGCCAAGCTCAGGTTCCCGTGCACCAAAAACATGGCCGAATATGAAGCCTGCATCATAGGGCTCAAGATGTCCATTGACATGAACGTACAAGAGTTGCTAGTAATTGGATATTCATACTTGCTTAAACATCAGCTACGAGAAGAATGGGCGACCAAGAACCCCAAGATACTCCCATATCTGCATTATATACATGAGTTAATAAAGAGGTTCACAAGAACGGAGTTCCTGCATGTTCCCAGAATCTAGAATGAGTTCGCCGATGCGTTAGCTACCCTATCATCCATTATACAACATCCAGACTAGAACTTTATTGATCCCATTGCAGTAAAGATCCATGATCATCTAGCCTACTATGCCCACGTCGAAGAAGAAGAAGACGGGCGGCCTTGGTTTCATGATATCAAGAAATATTTGGCAAAAGTAGAATACCCAGAACTTGCAAATCCTACTCAGAAATGCACACTTCGGAGGTTTTCCAACAATTTCTTTCACAGCAGAGGAATCCTGTATAGGAGGACTCCTGATTTAGGATTACTAAGGTGTGTCAACGCAAAGGAAGCATCCAAGCTACTAGAGGAAATTCACGCTGAGACCTGCGATCCACATATAAACGGTTTTGTCTTAGCAAAGAAGATACTCCGAGCTGGTTACTTTTGGATGATTATGGAGATGGAATGCATCCAGTATGTCTGAAAATGACACTGCTGTCAGAATGCATACATGATAAAGGTATCTCCAAATGAGCTTAATGCAACGAGCTCACCATGGCCTTTCGCCGCCTAGGGAATGGATGTTATTGGACCAATCGACCCTGTCGCTTCAAACGGGCACAAATTTATCCTAGTAGGCATCGACTATTTCACCAAATGGGTCGAAGCAGCATCTTACAGAGCAGTAACTAAGAAAGTCATGGCAGACTTTGTCCGCAACCGCATCGTTTGTCGATTTAGGATTCTAGAGTCAATCATTAGTGATAATGATTCCAATCTCAACAGCGACTTGATGAATGCCATGTGTGAAACCTTCAAGATCAGACACAAGAATTCTACAGCCTACAGGCTTCAAATTAATGGAGTCGTAGAAGCTGCTAACAAGAATATCAAAAATATATTGAGGAAAATGATAGAGAAGTAGAAGCAGTGGCACGATAAGCTATCATTTGATTTACTGGGGTATCGCACCATAGTCCGCACATCAATTGGGGCAACCCCCTATATGCTGGTTTATGGTACAAAAGCTGTGATTCCTGCCGAAGTGGAAATTCCTTCTTTAAGAATCATACAGGAAGCTGAGCTCGACAATGCAGAATGGGTGAAGAGTCGTTACAACAACTGGATCTTATAGATGTAAAGAGAATGAATGCAATTTGCCATGGTCAGCTCTATCAGAACTAAATGTCCAGAGCCTTTAACAAAAGAGTAAAGCTGAGACAGTTCACACCGAGGCAGCTGGTGTTAAAGAAAATTTTCCCGTATTAAGATGAAACCAAAGGGAAGTTCTCTCCAAACTGGTAGGGCACATACATGGTTCATCGGATTTTGACAAGAGGATCCCTCATACTCGCAGAAATGGACGAAGAAGTTAGGCCGAAAAATGTTACTACGTGTAATTAATATGCTATCCTATATGATGTAATTGAACTACGCCTGACCTGATTCCCGTTTAAGAGGGGATACGTAGGAAGCCCTATGGGTTCGGTCACAATTCAATAAAATTTTCATCCCCCCCCCACAATTAGAAACTGGGGTAAAATTTTGAGGAGGACCCTCAAAATTCCGTAGCGAGAGAGGTCGCAATGTCTTGAGCCACGTCACAGTCATCGGTTCATCTAAAAGTTGTTTCTTAATTACATACTTATGTCATATATTTACAAAATCATCCATGTTTATTTCTGAAATCACATTGTTTAGCAATATTACCCCAATGATACGTACAGTATCACCAGATCAAAATCGAACAGGTCAAGCAGAGCCATCGGGGATACGAACTAACCTCCCCCTTTTACAAAACTCACAATTTTTCTTTGGATGCAGGCACTTGGATTGTGAAATCATCGAACATACTATACACCCACGAGACAAACATGGTTCAGGGATATAACTCTCAGAGTTGTTGCACTTACCAACATTTTCTATCCACACGCACCAGTGGCATTCCGCATGTCACAATTTCCCCAGTAGTCATGATACCGCAATCTGCTATTAGCTGAGAAAACTTTATTACCACTTGCCTTTTATTTCTTTCATAAGGCTACCATTCTGCCTTTCAAGACTAAACGCTGTCTCCATCTACTTTTCGGCATTGCATAAGGCTACCATTCTGACTTCCGAGACTAAACGTTGTCTCTATCTGCATTTCTACATTGCATAAGGCTACCATTCTGCCTTCTGAGACTAAACACTGTCTCCATCTACATTTCTGCATTGCATTAGGCTACCATTTTACCTTCCGAGACTAAACGCTGTCTCCATCTGCATTTGCATGGCTGAAAGATCACCGCCTTATTTACACTTGCATGGCTGAAAGATCGCCACCTCTACATTTTCATGGCTGAAAGATCGCCGCCTTATTTACATTTGCATGGCTGAAAGATCGCCACATTATTTACACTTGCATGGTTGAAAGATCGCTGCCTTATTTACACTGGCATGGGTTAAAAATCGCCACCTTATTTACACTTGCATGGCTGAAAGATCGACGCCTTATTTACTCTTGCATGGCTGATAGATCACCATCTATTGAATCTTATGGGCTGAAAGATTGCCAAGTACTGTATCTCATGGGCTGAAAGATCGCCAAATTATCCAGAGGTGTCATTGTTTGGAGGCACCATTTTCATAGCCCAAGAGCACCATGCCATGGACTGAAGACCTCTTTTAGTCTTTTATATATCATTATTCAAAGGCATCATGGTTCGTAGGCATCATCCTCATAGCCCGAGAGCATCATTTCATGGCCCGCGAATCCTTTATCATATGCTTCATAGCCCAGGACATCATGGTTTTATGACGTCATTCTAACTGTCCGAAGATAATCCTCATGGTCCGACGGGAAATTGCATCATGTTTAAATGATTGCCCAATGTATGCTTGTATTGCTTATTTGTAGGTGAATCGGCGAGCAACGACCATCTTGGTAGGAGCAATCCCGCTCTAGTTCCTGCAGGCCCTATCAAACCTCCTTGCATCCGTTCTTGGAAAGTCTCCATCGGCATACTCCGCCGACGGATCCTGAACTATACATGGCCTTATTCCTATAAGACCAGGGATATGTAGGCAACTCAGAAGCTAGGGTACGGCCTAATCCCTCAAACTATTTTTCTCGGCCAAAATTGGCCATCATTTCTTTACCCGAAAACTCTTTCATCCTTCCCGGGTAAAGAGGAGCAGTTGTTGATACCTAATTTTTCCTTGTATATTTTTTAATATGCAAAATATTTTTAAAATAGCATATGCATGCATATATATATATATGTATGTCTAAATGTTTATTTATTTGTTCTTAATTTGTAAAGATTTTAAATCAATTTATTGCCCTATTTTATCCCTAAAAATCCAACAATTATTCCCATAATTATTATTTTGTTGATTCATTTATTAGATATTCATATTTATACTAAAATGTGGCTAATATAATTTTTTGCATATTTTTACAAAGTGATTTAGTATTTTTAAAGATAAATTATATGTAATTACAATATTAGCCTCTCTTAGGATTAATTACATTTATAGTCATAAAATTAGGTCTGGTATTTTTAAATAATTAATTATGTGTTATAAGTCATTCTTGTGCCTTTATTTTATTTCCAAGAATTAATTTATTATTTTTATAAATTAAATAAGGAAAAATTAGCTATTTAAGTTATAGCCAAATTTGGCTTTCAATTGTGGCCAAAATTCGGACCAATTCCCAGCCCAATTGTTACTCTTATAACCCAACCCTATAAACGTCTACCCGACCCAAAAAACCCATCAGATCAGGACCGTTGATCTAAAAGAACAACGGCCAGAATTTGTTCTCACCATTTGAATTCATACGACCCCCCAACCCTAAGTCATTTTGCCAAAGGCGCCGCCTTTAGCTGCTCTCATCCTCTCCTCTATCAAACCTAACTCTAGACTCCGTCAATCGCCTCCTTCTTCGAATATCTCCGGCTACATCCTTTCAACCCCAAGCCTCCAATGGGTCTCTCATCGTCTTGCTCAACATCTCTAAGGTCCTCAAGGGTCCTGGGCCATGTCGATTTGGACCTAAGGTTTTCAATTCGGTTGTTCGAGGCTTTTTTGGTGTGATTTTGGGCAAAATCACACCATATGTTTTATGATTTATGAAGTTACAACAGGTTCTTTCAATTTCTATTTGGGTTTCCTTTTGAAACCCTAACTCTCTCCTGAATCTCTCAGAACGACGTTATTTTTATGATTTAAGCATGTTTCCTTCTATGATCTGCTTATTCTCGAGCTTCTTCTGATAGATCATTTACTCTGAACCGTTTTTACTTTCTTTGAAAAACTAGGGTTTCTCGGAGTTCTTTTACACATGTTTTGACTGATTTCTTTATGATTAAAACATTTTTCCTTGTTTATTTTGACCGGTTTCATGCTCTTACTGCTTTTTAACTTGACTTTCCTAAAAGCCCTAATTTCTAAAGATTTTCTTTTCCTTGGTTCTGTGTGGCTTTCTTTGCTTGGTTCTGTATGATAGCATGATTTCTTTGTTGGTTATATGCGTTAGCCTGATTTTCTTGCCTTGGTTCTGTGTGACTTTCTTTTCCTTAGTTCTGTGTGCTAGCCTGTTTACCTAATTCTTGCTAATGTCTAGTTGTCACCAGACTTCGAATATGTTCTGCTGAATCTTAGCCTACTTATACCACCTCTGAATAATTGTGTTTGGTCATCTCTCGTTTCTTTCTATCTATACGACTGACTTTGTTTGCTACTCTTGTTCATTCGCCTCTATTTCTATGTTGAAAATACAAAACTGTGACTTCCCATGATTGATTCTGATTTTTTCCCTTCAACTGTCGGTAATTGAAAGAGTTTCCTTCAAAGCCCTAGAATTCTACTTGTCTGTTTAAATTAACTGATTTCATTACCTTATCTTCTATGGTACCCTGTTTATTGTGCCTTTCCTTAATTGAGTTTTTTTCTGAATTTGGTCCTAATTTACTACTCTATGCCTATTGAACCTTGACTCCATCCTTATTTAATCAAGCGCTGATTTTTCTTCTTGCCTTATATGGTACTGAATCTTTCTGTTTGATCTTGATTCCCTTAATTTAAGAGATTAATTCCTTGATTCTCTAATTGATTGATTCTGAGTTCTTAATTAATATACTACTATGATTTTTTTACCTTATTTCACTACCTACTTTCAACTATAAATACCCTAAGTCTTTCACAAATAAAGGACATGAACACTTTTAGTTTTGAACTCACACTTACACTCAAACACTATCTCTTGCTTTACTACCTGTAATGTGGCCTATTTAGCCAGCTGAAAGCCAAGGTTATATTTCGAAGTCCTGCTACTTTTCTTTACTGCACTTTGCTTCTTTGACTGGTATGTTCTAATTAAGTTTTCAGCATCAACAACAACATGGTTACTTAATGTTCTTGCATTCTTGTCTGCCTACGGCTTGTATCCAATTCAGTACCTTTATTTAGCATCTTGTAATTTCTTTCTTCTATTCTGAATCAATGTATTATGAATCCTAAATCCCTATCCCAATGTGTTTAATACTTATGATTTGTTTGGGGCATGACAATATCGAATATTGTTGAGCATGACCCAACTTGGTCCTCCTAGGATCACAACCTCCATATTACCCTTATATGTGTATGTTCTGGTTGATTTTACAAGCATGACAGCACTCCCTATTGCTGTGCATGCCTAGAATTAACTCATGCCTAAGTATATAGGCTCCTTGCAATGGATTCCCAATCCCGTGCCCCCCTGGTGTGAAATTATCAACTCTTGAAAGTGTTAATGGCTGTTTCCCATCACCCTTTCCCTTTTCTTTGTTTCCTCAGCTTTTAAAACTCAGTTTCTGCACTTTCATTCTCTTCTTAGACTTAAGTTCTTCCCCCCTCATGTGAGCCTTGCCTTTGGACACATGATCTCCCTCTGAAGTTAGACACATAAGGGCTGGCATTTCCACACTGTACTTGTCCCCATTCTAGTAATGTAATTTGGGTGTGCGCACTGCCCGAGGTCCTATTGAGGCCTTTAGGGAACTCTGACACACTCAAGTTAGTGAAAGCTTTGAAGTAATTGCATCTTAAGCTGTTACTCCATAGCTCAGGGAGGAACCAAGAATCGAGCCTCCTCTAGTTGTATTTTTTATGTATTTTGATGCAATTTATTATTCCTGGTTTGTAATTATTTGTAATGACATTTGGGGCTGGCTAGTGAAAAGGGTTGGGTATATACGCATGTCAAGGGTAGAAACCATGCCTATATGATATTTTAAATGTCTGCATATTCAAATTGCATTTAAAAGCCATGCCTATAGAGTGTTTTAATTTTGCACCTTAGACATCATGCTTATAGAGATTTATTCTGCATGTTTAACTTCACATCCAGACAACCTGCCTATAGAGATTATCTAAAATTCTGCATGTCTAGATATCATGTTTTAGGGCGCAAGTGGTTATAATCCTGTAACGTGTCAAAATCAGTAACATATAGAAATCATGTATATAGGGATTCTTAAATAAATCTGATTTGCTTCGTTCACAGTCAATGTTAGATATCATGCTCCTAGGGATTAAAATCAGTAATAATAGATACTATCATCTGTAAAATCTGTAATCGGTCTAATTTAATTTTGTCCATTCTGAATCTCTTTTTAATAATCTAATTCCCTTACTTAACAAGGTTTAGCAAGTATGCCTATAGGATTTCGAAAAATTCGTTTTGAGTTTTATTATTTCATCATTCTGAATTAAGTAGATATTATGCCTATAGGACCCTGGTTGAATACTTAGGCAAGCCTTAGGCAATGTAAATAAAACTAAACTCGCCTCTGTTATTTGTGTAAGGGCTATAATCAGTAGGAAGGCCCGATTCTCTTTCCTAACTGAGTCATGTAATAAGCCAGGCCTATTGTAATATAACAATCTCGTCTTCCCTTAGTTTTCTTTGAATCAGAACCTACTCATTTGTTTAAGTCATGCTATTGGATTTATTTGTTTGATGGAGGTATACTTGAGCCTTATGTGTTCATGTGTTTCCCCTTTAATGTGCAATCTTTATATGTTTTGTATCTCGCCTTAGATTTTTTACCTTTGAAACTTTATATAAGCCTAATATCCATCCCTTTTAGGATTAGTAGTCCTAAGTACCTTCGGTGCTGATAGGAATGGGGCGGATAATAGCATGCAATATTAATCGAGACTAATCCGCGCTTTAATACCTTAACAGGACGGGAAGGGTAGATATGAATATGATGACCACGCGATAATGTCACGTGTAGCCCCTCATTGAGGAGTAATTATAGGACATTGTGTGGGGTGATCCATATTAAACATAAACCTAGGACCCCTTTCCTTTTATTTGCAAACTCTTTTTTTAAAACTCTTCTTTCAAATGTTCTTTATTTTATGTGTTAAAATCCTCTAATATTTGAGCCCATACCTGTTTATTTGCTAAATTGACAATAATTGTCCGGCCGGGAACCACACTAGTGGTTCTTGAGGGGTGCCTAACTCCTTCCCCTCAGGATAATTTCAAGCCCTTACCCAATCTCTAGTTATTCAATCAAACTTAGACTTAAATCTCTATTGGTGTCCTAATGCTCCTTAATCATTGGGTGGCGACTCTTCAAATGCAAACCCAGTTCCCAAAAGGAACGAGTTGTCCCTCCAAAATGTAATAAACCCAATTCGGGAGAACAAAAGGGGGCGCGACAGAGATATTGCCCAAGGTAGAACAGGAAGCACTACGTGCTTCTACACGTACCGACCTCTGGATACTCTTCATTGATGGTGCCTCTAATGCCTCGGGATCGGGACTAGGACTCGTCTTCGAGATCCTTACAGGCAAAGTAATTTGCCAGTCCATACGATGCCCCGAGATGACTAACAATGAAGTCGAGTATGAGGCTGTGATTGCAGGTTTGAAGTTAGCCCTCAAATATGGCGCTCGACGAGTCATCCTCCACTGTGACTCCCAACTTGTGGTGAATCAGGTCACCGAGACTTTCCAAATTAGAGAACAGAGGCTACAAAGGTACCGGTCAGAAATCCACAAACTACTGTCGGAATTCGACGAATATTGCCTGTTGATACCCAATTTTTTTCCTATATATTTTTCATATGTAAAATACCTTTTAAAACAACATATATATTCATATACAAGCATGTCCCAAGGTCCTATTATTTTACTCAATTTTTTAAAGATTTTAAAATCAATCTTATTGCCCTATTTTATTAAGAAAGAAACCAATAAGTGTTTCAAAATTGGCATTTTGGTAATTCATTTATTGGATTCTTGTTTTTATACCAAAATATAGCTAAGGTAATTTTTGCATATTTTTACAAATTTATATAGTATTTTTAAAGCTAAATTGCATATAATTGCAATATTTGCCTATTTTAAGATTTAATTGCGTTTATAATTAAAAAATTGATTCCAGTATTTTTAATTTAATATTTATATATTATTAATTAATTTAGTACCTTTAATTTGTTTCCAAAAATTATTTTACTATTGTTGTAAAATAAATAAGGAAAAAAGTGGCTATTTAAAGACTAGCCCTAACTATTTCGATTATAGCCTTAAATCAGCCCCCAATTAAACCCAATTTCAATCTCAATTCCCTAACCCAATTCTAATTTAAACCCTCCCCTGACCCTATTAAATCCTAACCGACCCAGACCCCCTCTCATCTTGGCCGTTGATCTTTGAGATCAACGGCCCCCTATCCACTCTTACCTTTTTTTAACCCAAACGACCACCCTAACCTTCTCATTTTCACCTACTAGCCGCCTCTGAACCCTCCACTCTCTCAAACTCTCTCAAATTTTCTCAAACCCTAGCCACCTCCTACCACATCCAACCTGAAAGCCACAGGATTCTATGGCTTCCAAGGCTATGAGAGTCCTACACCGGCCTCCTATGACTCCCTTTCTGAAGATTCAAGGCCTGACCTTGAAGGGTTGTACCCTGACCTCTATCGATTTGAAGTTCCACGATCACCTCCGGCTTTGCTCCAGCGTACCATGTTTGTTTGAGCTTGATTTTGACCTCTCTGACTCATATCGGTGACCCTTCAAAGCCTTTCTCACTTCTAAGGTTCTCCTGAAACCCTAACCATTCGAGGTTTCTCCAATTCCTTTAGATTATTTGTGTATCTATTCTTTCCTTGAGTTTTCAAACGATTTTCCTGACTCTTCTTTCAAAAGCTACTTTCAAAAATCCTTCTTTTTTGATCTAGGGTTCTTTTCTGAAAGTGTTTAAGTGTTTTTCTGACTTTCTTTATCTTTCGTGTGTATTTGCCTCTGCTATGTTCTTGTATTTTTTTTACATGTTCTTATATGCTTCTCCTACTGTGTTTTCCTATATTATGTTCTCGTATGCTTTTCTACTATATTTCTTTTCTCCTGTGTTCTTGTGTTTCTCCTACGGTATTTTTCATTACTAAGTTCTTAAGTGTCCTTAATTAAGTTCCATCTACTGAGCTTTGTTTAAAGATTATTCTAAAATTTCTTAGCATGCTTCCTCTACCGTTCTTATCAGTCCTTTCTCATTATGCTTCGAATTAGTTTCTTCCACTCTATTTGCTTTGAACCCTTCTACTGTGTTTGCATGTTACTTTTCTATCATGTTTCTTATGAATTCTGTTGCTGAAAGAAGCATTAGAAGTATCAGTTCTTTACTGAAACCTCTAAACATGTTTCGATTCAATTGCTTGCCCTCTCATTTTTGCTTTGTGATTTTCCTGAACTAGGGTTCTATTTCAAAATCCATAATTCTTTCAGACCAACTTCGAGTCTCTGAACTAAGTTTGGACGTCCTTGTTTTCATACAATGCTGATTTTTACTAAACTCTTCTACACTGGATTTTTCTACTGATTTTATAATGACATTACAGTCTTTTTTTTTCATGCTTAACACGTTCGTATGCTCCTTATATATGATGTGCTTCCCTCTCAAGTGACTTTCAAATTTGTGATTAGTTCAGACTTCTTTCTGAGTATGGTCTGATTGATTTCTTTCCATTGCTTGCTAATTTTCTCTGTGACTCGACCTAAGTTAAAACCCTTCTCAGTTTTACGACTTGGTTCATTCATGGGTAAGTAATTACAAGATCCCTAACCTCTGGTTTACTGCCTGTTATTTGATTTTCTTACCTTATTCGTCCAACCATATGTCGATGCCCCCTTTTTACCCTAAAGGTGAAATCGGGTTTACAACATATGGGCGGACAACTCTATTCCTTTTGGAAATTTGGGTTTGAGATTTAGAAGAGTCGCCACCTGGTGATTAAGTGCATTAGGACACTAAGAAAATTAAAAGAAAAGAAGAACCAGAGAATGGGTAAGGGCTTGAAGTTATCTCAGGGGGAAGGTGTTAGGCCCCCCCCTAGATCCACTAGTGTGGTTCCCGGCCATGCTACAATTGTGACTTCACATAATCAAGTAAGCAATTAAGGGCTCAAATAGGAGGGACTCGCATACAACATTGCAAATAAGTTAAAATTTGAGGAAAGGGAAAGAGGGCAGAAATTTTATGAAAGATTCAGACAATTTAAAAGAGATAGACGAAAGCAAGTAAAAGGGAGGGGGGTCCTAGGTTCATGATTAATATGGATCACCCCACACGACACCCGCTAACCATTTATACACGTGGTGTTATCGTGTGGTCATCATATCCATATCTACCCTTCCCACCTCGTTAAGGTATTAAAGCGCATGATATTATCGTTACATAGTGTATCCTATTACCCGTCCCAATCCTATCAGTCTCGGAGGCATTGAGACCACTAGTCCTAAAGGGAAGGGAGTTGGGGATTTTCAAAGATTCAAAAGGATAAAAGTGTAGCCGACAAGCAAAAACACATAAATAGTTAGGGGAAACAAATAGCAATTAAGGCTCACACATGCCTCCTCACTTAAAGGAGAAAACATAGCATGACTTTAAATACTGGTTTGGTTTGAATTAAATTAAAAGCGTGTGCTAGGCCGATTCATCACATATTTCTCAGATGAGGAGTTCGAATTAGCCTTGTCTGGATGTAGTTTATCAAAATTGACGCAATTCATTACCTGTTAGTTTGCCTAAGTGAGACCTATAGGCATGACATCTAATAGAGTGTACTGATTTTACGGAAAAAGGTTGCTGGTTTTATAAACAAAAAATCTGTAGATTTTGACGACCTTATGACTAAGTTTAGGCTCATAGATGAAATAGACGAAGCTGGTTCAGTTGATTATTCATATAGGCATAATTTCTAAGCGTAATTGGTTTTAAACGATTACAAAAATGCAAGAGTCCTTTAGGCATTGTATCTAGAGTGAAGTTGGTTATTTATTAAACCTGAGACTGTTTTCCTAGCAGTATGTTTATGCAGAAGTGCAGAACCCTAAGATCATGATTTCTATATGCAGAACTTATAGGCATAATTTCTCAAAAATGCAAAAGTGCAGGACTTATGGACAATTTCTAAAATGCAGAATGCAGAAAAACTTAAGGCATAATTTCTACAATGTAGATGTGCAGAACTTATAGGCATAATTTCTAAGATGCAGGAAAACATGTAGGCATGAGTTTTTATTAAAATGCATAATGCGAAAATTATAGATAACCTATTGGCAAGTTTTCTACCCTTTGGATGCGTACATCCCCATCCCTTTCCACTAGCCATCCCCAATTGTTATTACAAATTATTACAAACCCAAATGAATCATAAAAGAAAAATAAAATTACATCAGAAGTTCCAGCTACATCCAAACAGCCTAATTCAGACTCAAAGTCCAACAATATGAGATAAACCAACTTCCAGGATAAGATTTCCAAAAGCCTTTCTCATATTTGAGACGTGTCAAAGTTCCCAAGAGTCTCAAAGGACTCCGGGCAGTGCTTACACCCCAAACACATTACAGAATTAAGATCATAGTGCAGTGTGGAAATGCCAGCCCTCAGATGTCCAAGTTCAGAGGGAACTCAAGGTCCCAAAGCAAGACTCATAAGAGAGGGGCAGAACTTAAGAGTCTAAGAATAAGTGTGAGTGCATAGGAGAATTAGGGAAAGCCTAGGCAGGATAGTGGTCTTGACCAGCAAATGGGAATGCTGGCACACCCCCGACCAGTCTGTTGGCCAACTTAGGAGTTACGATCCATTGTGGATCAGGTTATGGCCTGGGCAGTAATTTAGGTACTGCCAGGCCAAGACCTTAACTCAAGCACATAGAAGGGAATAGGGGTAGGGATTCACAATAGAAAGAGCAAGGAAGGAACACAATTAGCATAGGTCATTGCACATGAGCAGTAAAACAAACAAGAGTGCTGGAACTGTAAAGTAAACACATAGGGATGATGCAGAAAACTAAATGAAAAATATACCAGTTTCAAAAGAAAACAAGTAAGAAAGTAGTAGTCCCGAGAGAGCCAAGTTGAAAACAAAGTGACTCCAAAAGATCTCAAGCAAAACAGAGTGTTGATTTCAAAACAGTAGTGCAAGAAATTATGCAATTGGAAGTATTTTTCTTGGTGTGAATCTCTGTATGTGTAAAGAGGGAAGACAGGTCCTTATATAGTTTTGAAAAAAAGTAGTACATAGGCAAAGAGTGCACGAACATGGAAATAGCAATCAGTTAGAGTCAATTAAGACAACTGGACTCCTTTAATTAAGGAGTCTAGTTCAAACGGTTAGTCAAGGCAGAATAAGGAAAAGAAATCAGTTCAGTAAGGCTGATTCGGGCAAAGAAACCACATAATGTATAAACAAGGCCAAATACACAGTGGGTAATTAAGGAAAGTTAGAATAACAGTGTATTTATATATAAAAAATGGGGCATCAGTTCGAAAATCAACCAAGAGGATCCCGGATCCAATTATGATCACAGGGAATCCAAAAAAGCTAAGGAAAGAGTCATATAAATATAAAAATAATTTAAAATTAGCACAGAATTACAGAAGAAATCCACAAGATCATGTATTTAAGGAAAACATCACAAGCATGGGATTTTTACACAAAAAGACCAAGTAAAGAACTAGTAGGGTAAAAGAGGTTCAATCAAAAAAATCAGTGATAAATCATCAACCTTATTAAAGGGATTTCAGAATCAATCACTTGGTTGGTGAAAACCTTTTGAATGAAGAATTTTCTCATATATAAAGCACATAGATCAAACAAAAGAGTCATTTACCATAGAAAAAGAGTTTAACACTGAAAGTTTTAGAGTCACAAGCAAAAGAGATTCAAGTTCAATTACAGGCTCATAGTGAGTCTGAAAGCCTAGGGTCCCAGAGTGGAATCCTAGTGCCACTTGTCAAGGAAAACCCGCCAAACCTAGGGTTTCGAATAGAGTCAGAAGTGAGAAGACAAGGACATTGGGAGAGGCTCAGAAGCCCTTTCTCAAAGACTTATGAAAGAAAAACATACACAATAGCAAGAACACTGATTCAAAGTCATGCTTGAGTAAACTTGGAATTTAAACAAATTTCAGAAGAAAGAGATGATTCGAATTTAAACAAAGTAGGTAAAACATGCTTAGCAGGAACATAAACAGAATTCAATAAGGTGAACAAAATCAAAGAGCTCAAACATAAACACATATATAGCAAAGCATGAGGATTAATCAACACGAATTAATCATACGAGCAAAAGATTAACAACAACAAATAGAAAAGTCTTGCCTAATAGAACAAAAACAAGAGATCAAACTCATGCATAATAAGAAGAACGCATACGAGCATGAAATACACATAAAGAAAGAACAGGAGAATCAGAAAGGTAATCGAAGAAATCCTTTTTCAGAAACCCTAAAATCAGATTTAAGCGATTTTAAAAGGGAAATTTGCGGAAAACCTTTGAAAAGTCGAGCAAAGACCAGGAATGTCACAGATTTAAAAGAAATAAGCAAGTACAGAACCTCATATCTCTTAGAAGCAAAGAAAACCCTAGAATGAGAAATGTCTTGAGGAAAGTCAGATCCTGAGTCGAAGAGACTCATATCGCTTGAACACGCCGGAATAATGGCCGAATAGGCCATAGATCTACAGATTTGAGATAGATCTAAGGAGAGACATTGAAGTCGAGCCTCTAAAGTTCGATTAGATTAGGTTTAACGGTGAGAGAGAGTGACCACAGGCCACCCATAGCTTGGAATTCCATGGATTTCGGTGGAAACATGGTAGAAACAGGTGGGAGATGATTAGGGTTTCAGAGTGGGCTCGAGAGAGTTTGAGAGATGAAGAGTTCAAAGGCGGCATATCTGATAGAATGGATTAGGTTTAGGTGGGTTAGGGAATTAAAAAGGAAAGAAAGAATATCGGCCGTTGATCAAAATGATCAACGACCTGGATTTAAAAGGAAATCGGGTGGGTTTGAAATCGGGTCAGGGGTCGGGTTAAAATTGGAATTGGGTTTTATTGATTTGGGGCGGAATTGGGGTTAAATTGAGGCTAGAATCGAAAGGAAATGAGGCTATAATTGAAATAGAAACGGGCTAGATGTTAAATAGTTAATTTTCCCGTTTTTTATTTTATAAAATAGCAATAATAATTTTAAAACCAAATTAAAAGCACTGAACTAATTAATAATATATAAATATATTAATCCAAAAATACTGGAAATAATTTTATAATTAAAAAATGATGTTAATCGTAAAATAGGTTATAATTGCGATTATATGCAATTTAGATTTTGAAATACCAAATAAATTCATAAAAATATACAAAAATCACCTTAATTATATTTTGGTATAAATATGAGAATATAATAAGTTAATAATAAAAAGGATAATTTTTTGGGAATAATTACTGATTTTGTACTGCTAAAAATGGGCAATAAATTGATTTTAAAATCTTAAAAAATTAGGAAAAATACCATAACTCTTGGGAATGTTTATTTTGCATATATATGTTATTTTAAAAATACATGGGGGAATACTGGTATCAACAGCTGCCCCTCTTTACTCGGGAAGGATAAAAGAGTTGTCGGGTAAAGATATGATGGCCAATTTTGACCGAATGAAACGATTGAAGAATTTTGACCGAGCTCTGGTTCCTGAGCTTCCTACATATCCCTGGTCTTAGAGGAATCAAGCCATATGTAGTTCAGGATCCATTGGCGGACTATGCCGATGAAGATCTCGAAAGACGGACGCGATGTTCAGGTTGAGAAGGGTGGTCGGGGTCTGATAGGTTGCGGGAACTGGAGCGGGATTGCTCATGCTGAGACGATCGCTGCTAGCCAGTGTACCTGCAAATGAATAATACCAACATATATTGTGCATAAATTTAAATGTGATGGGAAGTTCCTATTGGACCATAAATGCTGTCTTTGGACATTTAGGATGACGTCCTCAGACCATGATGTCCTAGGCCATGAAGCGTATAATAAAGGATTCGCAGGCTATGAAATGATGTTCTCGGGCTATGAGAATGATGCCTCCGAACTATGATGCCTTTGAATAATGATATGCAAAAGATAAAAATGGGGTCCTCAAGCTATGAAAATGGTGCATCTGAACAATGACACCTTCGGACGATTTGGCGATCTTTTAGCCTATGAAATGTAGAAGGTGGCAATCTTTCAGCCTATACAGGCCGTAAATGAAAGGGTGGTGGTATTTCAACTGTGCAAGATGGATAAAGAGGCGATATTTCAGCCATGCAAGAAAGAATAAAGTGGTGATGTTTCAACCAGCAGATGTAAATAAAAGTGGTGATATTTCAGCAGATGTAAGATTTAAATAAAGGTGGCGATATTTCGGCCATGAAAACGTAAAAAAAATGGCGATATTTCAGCCGATGCAGGATTTAGACAAAGGTGGCGATATTTTAGCCATGCAGATGGAGGTAGAGCTTAACCTCGGAAGGCCGAATGGTAGCCTTATGCAATACAAGCAATATAGGATGGAGACAAAACTTAGTCTCGGAAGGCAGAAAGCTAAGCTTATGCAATGAAAGAAATGCAGATGGAGACGAAGATTAGTCTCGGAAGGCAGAGAGGTAGCCTTATGCAATGCAAGAAATGCAGGATAGAGGTAGAGCTTAGTCTCGGATGGCAGAAAGGTAGGCTTATGCGATGCAAAAAATGCAGGATGAAGGTAGATCTTAACCTTGAACGGCAGAAAGGTAGCCTTATGCAATGCAAGAAATACAGATGGAGACAAATCTTAGTCTCGGAAGGCAGAAAGGTAGCCTTATGCGATGGAAAAAATAAAGGCGAATAGTAAGGAAATCTCTTAGCTGATAGCTGATTGCTATATTGTGGCTACTATGGATGTAGTGTACGAGTAGCAATTGTAAATAGGTGATGATTCTAAGAGTTGTATTCCTGAAAAAGTATGAGTGTGTAATCGTATATGATGATTTTATGTCTTGGGTGCCTGCATCCAAAGAAAAATCATGAGTTTTGTAAAGGGGGGAAGGTTAGCTCGTCTTCCCATGGACTTTGCTTGTCTTGCTCGGCTCTTGTTTTCATTGGGGTAGTGTCGCTAAACAAAGCAATTTTAATAGTAGTCATGCATGATTTAGTAAAAAAAATGTAACATAGATACATAATTAAAAATAGTTTTCTTTAGATGAACCGACGACTGTGATGCGGTTCAAGACATTGTAACCTCTCTCGCTCCAGAATTTTGAGGGTCCTCCTCAAAATTCTGCTCCAGTTCACTGGGCTGGTGCTTCTGGCGGCTGCGTGTGGTGAATGACTGAAAATCACTTCGAAATTTTGAGGGTCCTCCTCAAAATTCTGCCCCAATTTCTAATTTTGGGGGAAATGAAAATTTTATTGAATTGTGACCGAACCCATAGGGCTGCCTACGTATCCCCTCTTAAACGAGAATCAGGTCAGGCGTAGTTCAAATTACATTATAAAGAGATCATAAATGGCTACACATAATATCATTTGACTGCATCTGAATTGATCGGCTTCGGCTAAACTTCTCTGTCCATTTCTGCAAGTATGAGGGCTCCTCCTGTTAGAACCCGGTAAACTATGTACGGACCCTGCTAGTTGGGAGAGAATTTCCCCTTGGCTTTATCCTGATGTGGGAAGATTTTCTTCATTACTAGCAGTCCCGGTGTGAATCATCTCGGTTTGACTCTTTTATTGAAGGCTTTGGTTATTCTGTTATGATAAGGTTGACCATGAAAAATTGCGTTTATTCTCTTCCCATATATAAGAGCTAACTTCTCGTAGCGACTCTTTACCCATTCTGCATCATAGAGTTCTGATTCATGTATGATCCTCAGGGAAGGGATTTCTACCTTGACGGGAATGACTGCCTCTGTACCATAAACCAACATATAAGGAGTCGCCCCGGTTGATGTTTGAACTGTGCAAATGATAACTTCTCACGCCACTTGTTATGCTTTTCTATCATTTTTCTTAGTATCTTCTTGATATTCTTATTGTCCGCTTCTACAACTCCATTCATCTGAGGTATGTAGGCTGTAGAATTCTTGTGTTTGATCTTGAACGTTTCACACATTTCTTTCATCAGGTCACTGTTAAGATTGGAACCATTGTCGGTAATGATTGACTCTGGGATGCCGAACCGGCAAACGATGCGGTCACGGACAAAGTCTACCACAACTTTCTTAGTCACTGCCTTGTATGATGCTGCTTCAACCCATTTGGTGAAATAGTCAATTGCCATTGGAATAAACCTGTACCCATTTGACGCAACAGGCTCGATAGGTCCGATTACATCCATACTCCAATCGGCGAACGGCCATGGCGAGCTTGTTGCAGTAAGCTCGTTTGGAGGCACCTTTATCATGTCTGCATGTATCTGACAGCGATGGCATTTTTGGACATACTAGATGCAGTCCGTTTTCATAGTCATCCAAAAATAACCAGCTAGGAGTATTTTCTTGGCTAAGACAAAATCGTTCATATATGGGCCGCAAGTTCCTGCATGAATTTCTTCCAATAGCCTGGATGCTTTCTTTGTGTCGACACAGCTTAACAATCCTAAATCGGGAGTTTTCCTGTACAGGATTCCTCCGCTGTGGAAGAAATTATTGGATAACCTTCAAAGTGTGCACTTTTGAGTAGCGTTTGCAAGCTCAGGATATTCTCCTGTTGCCAAATACTCCTTGATATCGTGAAACCAGGGTTTCCCATCAACTTCTTCCTCGACATTAGCATAGTAAGTTGGCTGATCATAAATCTTTACCGGGATAGGATCAATGAAATTCTTATCTGGATGCCGAATCATAGAGGATTGGGTAGCCAATGCATCGGCAAACTCATTCTGAACTCTGGGGACATGCTAAAACTCTGTCTTTGTAAATCTCTTCCTCAACTCCTATACATGATGCAGATAAGGGAATATCTTGGAATTCTTGGTTGCCCATTCTTCTCGGACCTGATGTATATGCAGGTCTGAATCTTCGATCACTAGAAACTCCTGAACGTTCATGTCAATGGAAAACTTAAGCCCTAAGATGCAGGCTTTATATTCGGCCATGTTGTTGGTGCACGAGAATCTGAGCTTTGCAGATACCAGATAATGCTGACCGGTTTCTAATACTAAGACTGCTCATATGCCAACTCCTTTAAAGTTTGCTACTCCATCGAAAAACATTCTCCAACCGTCATAGGACTCTGCAATGTCTTCTCCTATGAAAGATACCTCTTTGTTAGGAAAATACGTCTTTAGAGGCTCGTATTCTCCATCCACGGGATTTTCAGCAAGATGATCTGCCAGTGTTTGTCCTTTGATTGCCTTCTGAGTCACATAAACAATGTCGAATTCACTCAGCAGGATTTGCCACTTAGCTAGCTTGCAAGTGGGCATGGTCTTCTGAAAGATGTACTTTAGCGGATCCATCCTTGACATGAGATAAGTAGTAAAGGCACAGAAATAATGCCTTAACTTCTGAGCTACCCAAGTCAAAGCATAACAGGTGGGCTCTAATAGAGAATACCGGACCTCATATGGGGTGAACTTCTTGCTGAGATAGTAGATGGCCTACTCTTTTCTCCCTGTTTCATTATGTTGTCCTAGAACACAACCAAATGCTCCATCCAATACCGTAAGGTAAAGAAATAGAGGTCTACCTAGTTCGGGCAGAACCAAACCTGGCGGTGTTGACAGGTATTCCTTGATTCTGTCGAAGGCTTTCTGACAGTCATTAGTCCGTTTGGTGGTGCCGTCTTTCTTCAACATCTTAAAGATTGGCTCACAAATGACATTAGACTGAGCTATGAACCAGCTGATGTAGTTGAGTCTCTCTAGGAAACTTATCACGTCCTTCTTGTTCTTTAGCGGTTGCAATTCTTGAATGGCCTTAACCTTTGATGGATCCAGCTCTATTCCTCGGCGACTTACGATGAACACAAGTAGTTTTCCGGCAGGAACCCCAAATGCACACTTGGCAGGGTTCAGCTTCAAATTGTACCTTCTTAATCTGTTAAAGAATTTCCTTAGATCTTCCATGTGGTCAGTGGCTCTTTTAGATTTGATGATGACGTCATCTACATACACCTCAATCTCTTTATGTATCATGTCATGGAATATAGTAATCATGGCCCTTATGTAGGTAGCCCCAGCATTCTTTAACCCAAACGACATCATCTTTTAACAATACATCCCCCACGGGCGTAATGAAAGCCATTTTCTTTGCGTCTTCCTCATCCATCTATATCTGATGATACCCAACAAAACAATCGATGAATGACTGTAGTTCATGCTTGGCACAGTTGTCAATTAAAATATGTATATTCGGCAAGGGAAAGTCATCTTTTGGACTGGCCTGGTTGAGATTTCGTTAGTCGACACAGACTCTAACCTTCCCGTCCTTCTTCGGTACTGGCACGATATTGGCTAACCATATTGGGTACTCTACTACCCTGAGAACCTTGGCTTTGACTTGCTTGGTGACTTCTTCTTTGATTTTCAAACTCATGTCAGGTTTGAGCTTCCTGAGCTTCTGCTTTACCGGGGGACATGCAGGATCGGTTGGCAGTTTGTGAGCTATAATAGATGTACTGAGACCAGTCATGTCATCATATGACCAGGCGAATATGTCCTCATATTCCCTTAGAAATTCCGTGTACTCTTTCTTTTCTGATGGCGACAGATGAACACTGATGCGCGTTTCTTTGACATTCTCTATATTTCCCAAGTTAACAACCTCGGTCTCGTCCATATTGGACTTAGGTATGTTCTCAAACCCTCAACCTCTTTAACAACCTCTTCTGGTATATCATCCTCTTCTCAGTCTATATCCATTTGTTGCGTTGTCTCGTTGTAAGTCACAATCGTCGGTTCATCAAGATAAGTAATAGTAATATTGTGTAAATAAAGTAAACGATAAAAGGTAATAAGAGAGAGCTTTATAGGAAACTAAAATGCTTTGATAAATTTCATAATTGTTTTAAACATTGGAGCTCTTATTTCTAAATTAAAATGCGGAATGAAAGTCAACTAGCAAAAAAATAAAATAAAGATGATGCATGGTGCTTTGTTCAGACTTGCTACCCCGAAGCTTTCCGGGCCCTGGTGGTTCTGATGGACCAATTGTTGAGGCATGCTCCTCAACTCACGACTTGTATGGAAGGGCCTTCCTCCCCTTCCTCCTAAAAATGACACAACATTCCATATTATCATCTTCCAAAAATAAATTCCTCATTGTCGCTAGTGCTTCCTCTTCCTCCGACTCATATATGAAATCGACTGGCTGGAAAGTCTGCTCCAGGCGAGGTATCAGATGTTCTAGTGGGTAGTAGGTACTGCGCCATGGTGGCGATCAGTGGTTGAACTCCTCCCAAGTGTATTCATATCCCAAACCAAAAGTGGTGCCATGTTTCTTCAGCTTGGCGGGTTTGGTGATTCCCTGGAGGTTCTTGCCGTGTCCCTTGTCGGGTTCGTATCCACACCAATTTAGTATACTTTTAATTTTGTTATCCCACCATTTATCTTTTTCCACGACATTGACTCACTCAATGTGATGGTAGGTTTCTCCGCCTATCTTCCTTCTTCCCCCAATTGCCGGGATGGTCTGGCAACTATATATGGGATTTCTACCATCGCCATGAATAATCACCTCTTAGTGATTCCATTCAAATTTCACTGCCTAGTATAGGGTTGATTCTACAGCTCCAGCAATATGGATCCAGGGTCGTCCTAATAGCAAGTTGTAAGACACCAGGATGTCTATTACTTGAAAATCAAAGTCGAACCAAGTTGGTCCCATTTGCAGACACAAACTGATTTTCCCAATAGTGGACCTTTGGGAACCACTGAAAGCTTTGACGTTGATGGCTCCATCCTTGATCTCATGAAGGCTCTTCCCTAATGTTCTGATAGTTACCAATGGACAAATATTGAGGTCGGATCCTCCGTCAATCAGAATCCTGGTGATGAAATAATCCTCGCACTGTGTGGTGATGTGCAATGCTTTGTTGTGTCTTAGCCCTTCCGGCAGCAGCTCATCTTCGTCGAAAGATTTTGTGAATTTCCAATATTGCCCTACCATGTTTGCTATTTCTCCTCCAGTTATATTGCTGGGTATATATGCCTCACTTAGTATCTTCAACTAGGCATTCTTATGTGCATCAGAGCTTTGCAGCAGAGCTAGGATGGACATTTGTGCCGGTGTTTTATTTAGTTGATCAACGACTGAGTACTCCTTTGCTTGTATCTTCTTCCAGAGATCATCAGGCCTAGTTTTAAAAGGCCGTCCAGAGGCCTGCTTACCTGATTTAGCTAAATGTTCTGGAGTGTAAACCCTGTCGGTTCTTGTTATACCCTGCGCTGCAACTACTTCTCCGATTTTGGCTTTTCCTTTTCTCCTTGCCCCGGCTGTGTAATGCTAGGGGATGGTCTTCGTATGGAATGGCGCTATGGCTGACATTGCCATTGGGATGGATACCCTTGCTTTGGGAGGTAACACAACAACTTCAAATGGCACAGGTGCCTTTGGGGACCCAGACTCGGCCTCAATTGGTCCTGGCATCTTTGCAGAAGATGGTGTTTCAAGATCAAGTGGTATGGATATGTTCACTTCAGCGTCTTCAGAAGGCTGTATCTAGACTACAATTGGATTAAGTGTGACTGTTGGTTTCTTTGGCTCGTCACCTTCAACGATCAATCTGATCGATCCTTCGGGGTCCAAATCATCTTCTATCTCAATCATGTGAACGCCTCTGCCTTTATGGTCAGGTAGGGGGTTGTTGCAAACATTAGGAGCATGCTCCTTTGCCACGATGATCTTTTTGTCAATCAAATCTTGAATCTTATCCTTCAAAGAGTGGCACTCATCAATAGTATGCCCGTTCATGCTGGAGTGGTATGCACAGGTTTTGTTTGGGTTGATCCATTGGGAAGGATTTTTTGAAGTTATAGTAGGGATAGAGGTGACGTAACCAACAGCTTTAAGCCTTTCATACATCTGGTCAATTAGTTCGGCAATGGCGGTGTATTGTTTGGGAGGTCTGCAGTCGACGTTTGGTCGGGGTCTAGGGAAATTTTGGCGGGGTGATTGTTAGTGAGCTCGTTGGGTATTGTAGGCTTGGTAGACGTGTATGGGTTGGGAGTATTTCGATGAAGTAGACTGATATGCAGGAGGTGGAGATGTTTGGTAAGTAGGCGGTGTGTAGCAACCCCCTTGGTAGGCTACTACTTAAGAAACAAATCAAATTCCTTACTTACAAAATACTAAAAGAGATATTAATTAAAAATATTCAGAATAATTTAGTAGCGGAAATAGGCCCATGCAAACAAAAAAATTCAAAGTGCAATATATTTTTTTATTCCTGATAATATATCATAATTGTTTTTTTTTTATAAAAATACAATGTCAAAATATTAACCTAATATGATATAACCTTTCTTGAATAATCAACAGATTTAAAGCAACTTCCTAACAAATTTATACTTTCATCAAACATCACTACACATTTGTATTATCTCAAAAATTTCAACTATCGGGTATATATAAAAAGGAAACTAGTTTTCTCCTTTGTACATATTTACAAGGCAAGTGTAAATTCAACATATTACAATACTTGAGTTCTTGACACACCCAAAAAAAATAGCAACATAAATTTCCAAATTTAAGTTACAATACTTTTGATCTTAAAATCCAACAAGTCACCAAATAACGTACATAATGTAACATATATATATTTATGTATATATTAGGTATATTCTGTATATCATGTATATCAGGTACATGTCCCAAAACTATGCAAAAACCAAGGTGCATATGCAATTGTGATCTTCAAGCTCTCCAAAAAAAAAAACTACTGCATCATGGCCATCTTCAAATTTCATCCCGAACATTACCTACGATAGAAAACAACTATCGCTAAGCATAAAGCTTAGTGGTGTATAAACTTTAGGCTTGGAGCCATTAAATTCTCCAATTCTCCTCTTCACTCATAGTTAGCACAATTTAACATAATTGAAAATAAGTGAACAAATATATCAAACATATCAATATCAAACCTTGAAGTGCTTTCAAATATAGATAACAATGTTCAAGAGTCTACAAAGTGTATACTATCAATTTAAGAGAGTATACCAAATATTCATTTTTCGCCCAATATGTACGTCATGCCATCACACTAAGCAAAATCATATATCAAGATGGACCGAAGCCCCAAATCAAGAAGGGTCAAAACCCAATATACAAGAGAATCAAGAACCATATTAAAAATGGCTTCCTAGTTCGTATTTAATATGGACAAATTCCATAATTCAAGACGAACTACAAATCCAAAGTCAAGATGGCAAAAGATCCGAATCAAGAGGCATGCCAAGATGAGTGATAAAGTCACTGCCACAAGAAGGACAAAGTCCCAACAAGAATGCAAAATGATCAAACAATCTGCACAAATGGGCGATTTAGTAAATATCTTACAATACTTGATATAATATGAATATAACAATATAAATTGAAGACAAATAAATAAATATCCAGTTATTTCCAGAATATTCAATCAATCAAAAGAGTACAAGTTTATACACAAACCTCGGTGTTTTACCACAATACAATTAAATTACAACTTGGGGATGTTCGAATCGTCTACGCCGTAAACAAATCAAATTTGTCCACTTCTTCAATACTTCCCCTTTGATTTCTCAAGGATTTATATACCTTAAATACATAATCAAATATCTACATAAGTTTAGTGATTTAACAAATCAAACAAACATGATATTGGTGAAAATTACCCAAAAACGTTTGAACAAAAATTCTGGGCAGATTCACTGTTCCGAATTGTGACTCAGATTTAAAGATCTATACGGAAAATTAGATTTTATAATCTTCATAAAAGTTGTAGGTCTATGTCTTAATATTTCAGAACATCTTGAATCACCCCCATATCAATTTTATACAGAAAGTTATGCGAAAATTACTAACAGAAGTACAGTGAGTATTTCAAAAACTAAAAATCTGGGCAGCACCTTCCCTGTACTTCATGACCATTTTTCAGGTATATACCAACAGAAATAAATTTTGGTTCCTTCATAAGAATTGTAGATTTATGAAATACCTTTTCAGAAAATCCTAGATCATTCAAATCGGAGCTCTGTACAAAAAGTTACATATAAAATACTAGTATATGTCAAGTATAAAAACGAGTTTAGAAACTTACCAAGAGGAACAACTTGATCTTCACCCAAAAATAAAATTTCTTGTTGATTTAGTATAAAATCACTGATTTTTTTTCAAGAACAATCTGTTTCTATGGAGAGAGATAAAGATAGAGAGATATAGAGAGAGATAGAGAGGTAGAGAGAAAGAGAGATAGGAAGATATTCTTCCATTTTCATTTGAAGATTAAACCAAAACAAATGGGGTTGGATAGAAAATAAAATGGTTCCCCAACTACTAAATAATTTTAGATAAATACAAAATGTTAAAAACCCAAAAACTTAGTTATAAACTCTATTTAATAACAACTAGTCAAACAAATATTAAGTGTTACATATAGCAACACCATGGAACTTCATTGCCAATCTTAACACAACCTAAAGTAAGAAAATTTTCATATATTGACCATTTCACATTTAAAAAGTGCAAGTTGAAATATTTC
>MU684854.1:0-10895 GCA_026770625.1 Nicotiana glauca | reverse complement strand
TTAGTGATTTAACAAATCAAACAAACATGATATTGGTGAAAATTACCCAAAAACGTTTGAACAAAAATTCTGGACAGATTCACTGTTCCGAATTGTGACTCAGATTTAAAGATCTATACGGACAAACTAGCTTTTATAATCTTCATAAAAGTTTTAGGTCTATGTCTTAACATTTCAGAACATCTTGAATCACTCCCATATCAATTTTATACAGAAAGTTATGCGAAACTTACTAACAGAAGTACAGTGAGTATTTCAAAAACTAAAAATCTGGGCAGCACCTTCCCTGTATTTCATGACCACTTTTCAGGCACATACCAACAGAATTAGATTTTGGTTCCTTCATAAGAGTTGTAGATTTATGAAATACCTTTTCAGAAAATCCTAGATCATTCATATCGTAGCTCTGTACAAAAAGTTATATACAAAATATTAGTATATATCAAGTATAAAAACGAGTTTAGAAACTTACCAAGAGGAACAACTTGATCTTCACCCAAAAACGAAATTTCTTGTTGATTTAGTATAAAATCACTGATTTTTTTTCAAGAACAATCTGTTTCTATGGAGAGAGATAAAGATAGAGAGATATAGAGAGAGATAGAGAGGTAGAGAGAAAGAGAGATAGGAAGATAGTCTTCCTTTTTCATTTGAAGATTAAACCAAAACAAATGGGTTTGGATAGAAAATAAAATGGTTCCCCAACTACTAAATAGTTTTAGATAAATACAAAATATTAAAAATNTCTTAACACAATCTAAAGTAAGAAAATTTTCATATATTGACCATTTCACATTTAAAAAGTGCAAGTTGAAATATTTCATCGTTATAAAAAAAATATTCATTCAAGAATGTAAATATTATAAAATTTTTGGGGTGTTACACGGCGGAGCTTGGTAAGAGGACAAAGGTTCTTGGTAATTTGAGGTAGGTTGATATGTAGGAGGGGGTATTGGATAGGTTTGGTATTTTATTGGGGATTTTTTTTCCCTGTGCAACCATCACGACACCTACATCCCTTTTCTTGGATGTTCCACCATACTGTAGAGCCTTGCTGGTAGCTTGTAATACTTCAAAGTTAGTGACCATACCACTTTTAATGCCTTTCTCGATCCTCTCCCCTAGCTTGATGATGTCGAAAAATTTCTGGCCTTCGATCACCATCAACCTTTCGTAGTACTATGGGTCTTGAGCCCGAACGAAAAACCTGTTCATTTGTTCCTCTTCTAAAGCCGTCGTGACCTTAGCGGCTTCTGATCTCTAATGAGTAGCATACTCGCGGAATGTCTCCATGGGTTTCTTTTTCAAGTTCTGGACGTAGAACACATCTGGTGCATCCTCCGTGTTGAATCTGAACCAGTCCATGAAATTGGACACCATACTTACCAGTTCGACCACTTTTTCGGGTCTTGGCTAATGTACCAAGATAGAGATCCCCTTTCAGACTCCTCATAAAGAGCTTCATGCGAACCTTTTCATCTTTTCCTACTCTGACCAGTTTGTCGCAATATGTCCTTAAATGAAATCTGAGATCCCTGGTGATATCTTGAACTTGGAGGTTTGTACCCCTCGGATAGTTTGATATCTGGTTGAATGCAAAGGTCTTTGTAATTCAGTCTCTCGATCCCTTTTCTTCCTTCAACACCCTGAACTCGGCTAGTCAGCTTCTTGAGTTCTGCGACCAAATTCTTAATAAGAGAGTTTGTCATCAAACTCGGGCACGCTCGAGGCGGGCTGAATGGGGTGTGGTATGGTTTCCACATATATGGGGGTGTTGTGGTGATAATAATTTGTGGAGTTTAGTGGTTCAGGAATGAGCAGTGAGGTGTTGCTTGAAGTGTGGCATGTGTTGTGGTGGTGATGAGGAGTGGGTTGGTTCTATGGTTTCGGGATGTTCTGAGGAGGTATGGGATTTTGAGTGTTGGGGAAGTTGACATCTGGGGTAGTGAGGGAAAATGACAAGCTTGCCAAATTCCAAACTTTGTCCAGTTCTTCCTGAAATTTAATTAACTTCTGTTTGAGCTGGGAGGCACTTTCCTTGGAAACCTGAGTACCCCGAGAAGTCTCTACCCTTTCAACCAAACTCTCCTTTATGATGTTGCTCAAATCTTCCATTTTCCCTTGTTCTTTTTTTTAATAGGACTCGAAGGAGGAGGAGGTGGAGGGCCCTTAGATATTGTGGAATATGATGATGATGCTAGAGTGCACGAACTAACCTTTGGGGAAGGGAATAAAACAAAAAGTAAAAACAAAAAGGTAACAAGTTAGTGTGGATCATGGGAAGAAAAACATCGAAATATTTAAACACATAGTGCAAGAATATAAATCGTGCCCTAATTTAGGAGCCTCGTTGTGCCCGAGGTAGGCCTAGCGACAAGTTGATTTGGAGAACGTATAATGCATGCCTCATTTTATTGATAAAAATAAGACGAATCCCAAAACTACACTAAAATTGCAGAAAATAAAAACATCACTAATAGCCATTGGCCTTTACATTTAAAGAAAAGAAAAGACTCCTAACTACTTGGTCCCAGAAGGACCTTCCCCAGACTCGACATCTTTAGCTCTATCGAACAGCTTTACTAGCTCACGTAGTCCCAGCATCAAGTAGGTTCTCGCCAAGTGTCCTCCTTCATTTTCTTCAGTGTTCTGGTAGTTTTCAATCCTCTGGATGAACTTCCGTTCTAGCTCCACTAAACCCCACTCCAAATACCCCAGTCGCTTGTTGGCGCTGACAGCCATATCTCCCCATTCTTCAATTAGCTTTTAATGGGCTTCTTGAATCCTCTTGTGCAATTGGTTGTACTTAACCTGTATTTCAGCCTTTTCGTTAATGACCCTGTGACCTCGAACAAACCCGGGTTGTCCTAACCCACCATGATCGTCTTCCAACCAACTTGGATAGTATGGAGTATAACTAGCATGGTACCTATCTGGTTCTTTGGAATCCTTTCCTAGGATGATTTTGCAATGCCACATGTGTTGAGCTTGACACTTGTATAGACTATCGTTGTCTTGAAAGTCGGCCCTGAAGTGACTCATTTTGTCGATCCTTGGTATAACTTGCCTTCTTCCTACCTGTCTCATGACTTGGAGAGGGACATAGGGATAAGTTCCTCTCAGACCAATGAGTATAAGAAACGGCGCATCCTAAAATCGGACAATGAACTCTTCAGTAGGGAACCATTCAAACATGCACTGCATTTGGTCCTCTTTATGATTTTCAAACAACACTACCCACCCTTTAGCATCTTCTGGTTGAGCAAAAATGTTAGGCATATAATTCATTCATCTTGGCTGATAGAAGGCGATATGATCATCCCAGTCTCTACGTAGAATCTCTTGCCGATATTCACCCCTTTGGAGGTGCTCCATGAGCCAGAGTTGGAGCAGTAAGTTACAACCCTCAAAGTGTTTGGCCCCTTGTTGACATTTTTCTAGAGCTTGGTACATCTCCGCAACGATCATAGGTATTATGCTAAAAGGATACCCACCAATTCCTTCCATTAAAGTCTTGGTGACCATGGCCGTCTGGTGTGGATCCTAGCCTTCTTCATAAAAAACATTATCATCCCCAAAAAGCAGAACATAAAGACAAAGACTCTTCTGTGGATGTGCCCCGATTATATGAGGACGAATTCATCTAGGTAAGTGCAGTAAGACTCTCTATGGCCGTATATCTCGTACAGATAGTCGAAAGGAATGTAGGAATCCTTCAAATATGTCAGATCTGTGTTCTTCTTTAGTCCCATCATTTTGAGAAAACTCCTACCCTTGCGATTTTCTAGCATAAGCAAACCTGGAGTCTCCCATGGAATACCAGCTAATCCTCCTATTTCCTCGAGCAAAGGTATCATTTCAAGGCCCCGAAGCGGAACACAGATCTGTCGGCATCCCAGAATAAAGTTGCAGCCTCTATGATTTTGTTGTCGTGTCGGATTTCCAAAAGAGAAGGCAAATTCCCCAAATATTTGCAGACGAGGGTATGATCAATAGAGTGAAGGTCTTCCCACCAACTTAGCAACCTTGGGTAGATGTTGGTTACCATGCCGAATCTGGGGACTTCGTGCCTCATTTTCTGCAAAACAAAGTGTTAGACCATTACCCCCGCCAGACTCGACTATTCAAATCAATAATTAGCATAAAAGCATTCAGTTCTCCAAATAAATACACAGAATGTGGTGGTGTCTGTTTGGGTTTCAAGGAAAACCGGTGGACTTTGGACAAGGCTATCTTAAAGAGTTGTTATGCGGACAACATAACCGACTCGGCTAGGTTTTACAGTGATGGATGCATAGTTTAAATAGAGTAAGGTTTCTATGGGATATTAGACTGGTACCCTTGAGCGGACAACTCAAGAGGGAAAGGCACGGAACCATCGACTGCACCACTGATCAATTGGTTTTACCGCAAATACGCCTTTGCCAAATTTAGGGGGTGATAATATCGGAAGGGCGCAACCACTCATTATAAGTGTTGCTATGGTATTTTGTTTGGCATGAGTGGAATATGATGTTGAAGATGCAATTACAAGGATAAAACAAGTTGTCATGTATTTTCACATTCATAATGATTACAATAATTGTTCATACCATAGTATTGAAGGAAGGCAGTAAATGAAAGCGTTAAAAGAAAAGAAATGAAGAGCCAAGTAAGTTTCATAGAAGAAGCGATAAAGACATTAAGTAAAGGCAAGAAAAAAAAGCAATAAAGTCGCAAATAACATGAAATAGTAAAAGCCTAAAAGCAAATCCCCAGCAGACTCGCCATGCTTTCGATGCCCCCTTTTTACCCTAAAGGCAAAATCGGGTTTACGACATTTGGGCGGATATCTCTATTCCTTTTGGGAATTTGGGTTTGAGATTTAGAAGAGTCGCTACCTAATGACTAAGTGCATTAGGACACTAAGCAAATTAAAAGAAAAGAAGAACCAGAGAATGGGTAAGGGCTTGAAATTATCTCAAGGGGAAGGTGTTAGGCACCCCCAAGATCCGCGAGAAATTTAAAAATAGCCAGATTTACCACTGGTCGTTGAAAAATAGCCAAGTTTCAAAAGTCATCGAAATTTAGCTGCTTTTTATGTAAAGAGAAATCTTAGCGAAAACACTGTTCAAAATCCAGAAAATACGCCCGCAAATTTTACGGGAGTTCCAGCATAAGTATGCTTGAATTCCCGTATATTTTACGGGAGTTCCAGGATAACTATGCTGGAACTCCAGCAAATTTTACGGGAGTTCAAGCATAATTATGCTGGAACTCTCGCATATTTTACGGGAGTTCCAGCAAGTATAAATATCCAGTAAAATATACTAGAGTTTGGAGCACTGCTGCTCCAGTCTCCTGCAAATTTTAAAGGAGTTAGCAAAGTATACCGGTCCAGCATAATATGCTGGAGTTCGTACACAAATGCACCAGAACTCCCGTAAATTATACGGGACCGGTCCCTGTTGCAGCATAATAGTGGCTATTTTTTATTGACTTCGTAAACGCTGACTATTTTTGATTGACCAGTGTGAAAACTGGCTATACCATGATATTTTATCCCAAGATCCACTAGTGTGGTTCCCAGCCATGCTACAATTATGACTTCACATAATCAAGTAAGAAATTAAGGTCTCAAATATGATGGACTCACATACAACAGTGCAAATAAGTTAAAATTTGAGGAAAGGTAAAGAGGGCAGAAGTTTTATGAAAGATTTAGACAATTTAAAAGAGATAGACGGAAGCATGTAAAAGGGAGGGAGTCCTAGGTTTATGATTAATATGGATCACCCCACACAACACCCGGTAACCATTTAAACACGTGGTGTTATCGAGTGGTCATCATATCCAAATTTACCCTTCCCACCCCGTTTAGGTATTAAAGCGCGGGATAGTATCGTTGCATAGTGCATGCTATTACCCGTCCCAATCCTATCAGTCTCGGAGGCATTGAGACCACTAGTCCTAAAGGGAAGGGAGTTGGGGCTTTTCAAAGTTTCAAAAGGATAAAAGTGTAGACGACAAGCAAAAACACATAAACAGTTAGGGGGAAAAAATAGCAATTAAGGCTCACACGGGCCTCCTCACTTAAAGGAGCAAACATAGCATGACTTCAAATACTGGTTTGGTATGAATTAAATTAAAAGCGTGATCTGGGCTGATTCATCACATATTTCTCAAATGAGGAGTCCGAATTAGCCTTGTCTGGATGTGGTTTATCAAAATTGACGCAATTAGTTACCTAATAGTTTGCCTAAGTGATACCTATAGGAATGACATCTAATAGAGCGTACTAATTTTAGGGAAAAAGGTTGCTGGTTTTATAAACAAAAAATCTGCAGATTTTGATGACCTTATGACTGATTTTAGGCTCGTAGATGAAATAGAAGAAGCTAGTTCAGTTGATTATTCCTATAGACATGATTTCTAAGCGTAATTGGTTTTAAATGATTACAATAATACAAGAGTCCTATAGGCATGGTAACTAGAGTGAAGTTGGTTATTTATTAAACCTGAGACTATTTTAAAGCATTATGTATATGCAGAAGTGCAGAACCCTAAGATCATGATTTCTATATGCAGAACTTATAGGCATAATTTCTAAAAAATGCAAAAGTGCAGGACTTATGGACATAATTTCTAAAATGCAGAATGCAGAAAAACTTAAGGCATAATTTCTACGATGCAGATGTGCAGAACTTATAGTCATAGTTTCTAAGATGCAGGAAAACTTGTAGGCATGGGTTTTTATTAAAATTCAGAATACGGAAATTATAGATAACATATAGGCAAGTTTTCTACCCTTTGCATGCATTCATCCCCATCCCCAATTGTTATTACAAATTATTACAGACATAAATTAATCAGAAAATAAAAGTAAAATTATATCAGAAGTTCCAGCTACATCCAAACAGCCTAATTCAGACCCAAAGTCCAATAATATGAGATAAACCAACTTCCAGGATCAGATTTCCAAAAGCCTTTCTCATATTTGGGATATGTCAAAGTTCCCAAGAGTCTCAAAGGGCTCCAGGCAGTGCTTATGACAAAACACATTGCAGAAATAAGATCATAGTACAGTGTGGAAATGCCATCCCTCAGATGTCCAAGTTCAGAGGGAACTCAAGGTCCCAAAGCAAGGCTCATAAAAGAGGAGCAGAACTTAAGAGTCTAAGAATAAGTGTGAGTGCATAGGGGAATTACGAAAAGCGTTGGCAGGCTAGTGGTCATGCCCAACAAATGGGAATGCTGGCACATCCCTGACCAGCCTGTTGGCCAACTTAGGAGTTAGGATCCATTGTAGATCAGGTTATGGCCTGGGCAGTAATTTAGGTACTACCAGGCCAAGACCTTAACTTAAGCACATAGAAGGGAATAGGGGTAGGGATTCACAATAGAAAGAGCAAGGAAGGAACACAATTAGCATAGGTCATTGCACATAAGCAGTAAAGCAAACAAGAGTGCTGGAATTGTAAAGTAAACACATAGGGATGATGCAGAAAAATAAATGAAAAACATACCAGTTTCAAAGGTAAACAAGTAATAAAGTAGTAGTCTTGCGAGAGCCAAGTTGCAAACAGAGTGATTCCAAAAGATCTCAAGCAAAGCAGAGTGTTGATTTCAAAACAGTAGTGAAAGAAAGTATGCAATTGGAAGTGTTTTTGTTCGTGTGAATCTCCGTGTGTGTAAAGAGGGAAGACAGGTTTTTATATAGTTTTGAAAACAAGTAGTACATAGGCAAAGAGTGCGAGAACATGGAAATAGCAATCAACTAGTGTTAATTAAGACAAGTGGACTCCTTTAATTAAGGAGTCTAGTTCAAACAGTTAGTCAAGGCTGAATAAAGAAAAGAAATCAGTTCAGTAAGGCTGATTCGGGCAAAGAAACCACATAATGTATAAACAAGGCCAAATACATAGTAGGTAATTAAGGAAAGTTGGAATAACAGTTTATTTATATAAAAAAAATAGGGCATCATTTCGAAAATCAACCAAGAGGATCCCGGGTCCAATTATGATCACAGGGAATCCAAAGTAACTAAGGAAAGAGTCATATAAATATAGAAATAATTTAAAATTAGCACAAAATTACAGAAGGAATACACAACATCATGTATTTAAGTAAAACATCACAAGTATGTTATTTTTACACAAAAAGACCAAGTAAACAGCCAGTAGGGTAAAGGAGGTTCAATCGAAAAAATCAGTAACAAATCATCAGCCCTATTAAAGGGATTTCAGAATCAATCACTTGGTTGGTGAAAACCTTTTGAACAAAGAATTTTCTCATATATAAAGCATATAGATCGAACAAAAGAGTCGTTTACCATAGAAAACGAGTTTAACACTGAAAGTTTCAGAGTCAGAAGCAAAAGAGATTCAAGTTCAATTATAGGCTCATAGTGAGTCTGAAAGCCTAGGGTCCCAGAGTGGAACCCTAGTCCCACTTGTCAAGGAAACCCCCCAAACCTAGGGTTTCGAATAGAGTCAGAGGTGAGAAGACAAGGACATTGGGAGAGGCTCAGAAGCCCTTTCTCAAATATTTATAAAAGACAAACATACACAATAGCAAGAACACTGATTCAAAGTCATGCTTGAGAAAACTTGGAATTTAAGCAAGTTTCAGAAGAAAGAGATGATACGAATTTACACAAAGTAGGTAAAATATGCTTAGCAGGAACATAAACAGAACTCAGTAAGGTGAACAAAATCAAAGAGCTCAAACATAAACATATATATAGCAAAGCATGAGGATTAATCAACATGAATTAATCATACGAGCAAAAGATTAACGACAACAAATAGAAAAGTCTTGCCTAATAGAACAAAAACAAGAGATCAAACTCATGCATAATAAGAAGAACGCATACGAGCATGAAATACACATAAAGAAAGAACAGGAGAATCAGAAAGGTAATTGAAGAAATCCTTTTTCAGAAACCCTAAAATCGGATTTAAGCGATTTTAAAAGGGAAATTTGGGGAAAACCTTTAAAAGTCGCGCAAAGACTAGGGATGTCACAGATTTAAAAGAAATAAGCAAGTATAGAACCTCAGATCGCTTAGAAGCAGAGAAAACCCTAAAATGAGAAAGGTCTTGAGGAAAGTCAGATGCTGAGTCGAAGAGACTCATATTGCATGAACACACTAGAATAATAGCCGGATAGGCCATAGATCTATAGATCTAAAATAGATCTAAGGAGATCCATTGAAGTTGGGCCTCCAAACTTCGAGAAGCTTAGGTTTAACGGTGAGAGAGAGAGTGAGCACATGCCACCCATGGCTTGGAATGCCATGGATTTCGGTGGAAACATGGTAGAAACAGGTGGGAGATGATTAGGGTTTCAGAGTGGGCTAGAGAGAGTTTGAGAGATAAAAATTCAAAGGCGGCGTATCTGATAAAATGGATTAGGGTTAGGAGGGTTAGGGAATTAAAAAGGAAAGAAAGAATATCGGCCATTGATCAAAATGATCAACGAGCTGGTTTTAAAGGGAAGCCGGGTGGGTTTGAAATCGGGTCAGAGGTCGGGTTAAAATTGGAATTGGGTTATTTTGATTTGGGGCAGAATTGGGGGTTAAATTGAGGTTAGAATCGAAAGGAAATGAGGCTATAATTGAAATAGAAACGGGCTAGATGTTAAATAGCAATTTTCTCATTTTTTATTTTATAAAATTGCAATAATAATTTTAAAACCAAATTAAAAGTACTAAACTAATTAATAATATATAAATATTAATCCAAAAATACTAAAAATAATTTTATAATTGCAAAATGCTGTTAATCATAAAAAAGGCTATAATTGCGATTATATGCAATTTAGCTTTAGAAATACCAAATAAATTCGTAAAAATATACAAAGTTCACCTTAATTATATTTTGGTGTAAATATGAGAATAGAATAAGTTAATTAAAAAAGTATAATTTTTTGGGAATAATTACTGATTTTGTACTGCTAAAAATGAGCAATAAATTAATTTTAAAATCTTAAAAAATTAGGAAAAATACCAAAACTCTTGGGAATTTTTATTTTGCATATATATGTTATTTTATAAATACATGGGAGAAAAACTGGGTATCAACATCATGTACTTCAAAAAAACCTATCCTTAAATAACCTTTTATGTATTTGCCCCTAATTGCATACTGTGCACAAAGTACTTATTCAACTTCTTTCCATAAATGGTTTTCACCCGTTTGAATCTGAATCCCTTAATTAAGGAAAGTCTTGTGTAATTGATTGACAATCATTTCTTTAACTATTTTTCTTACCTTATTTCCCCATGAATTTCACACTATAAAAGGCACGACCCTTTTTCACAAACACACACACACTACACTTCATAATCCTTCTGAACTCTTACTTACACATAATAGTACTCTCTCTTCTTGTGTGGATCTTACAAGACTGCTAATTTTCTCTATTTATTTCTTTAAAACTGGTATGTCTTAATTTAAACTTCAACATCACAACAATGTATTTCTTTACAGCTTGTATATCCATGTCTACTTACTATTCATGCAAAGTTCAATATTTAAATTAGCCTGTTGATTTCTTTTGCCTGTTTCTGCTATGAATCCCTATTTCATATCCCCCGTAAGTGTTTGAGCTTGGTATAATACATGGAAATATATAAGTTACTGTCCATGAATTAAACTGGATCCTTTAAGATCCCAGCCTCTCAACAGTGTATGCTAACAGGCCTAAGGGTGTGCTAGCACCCCCCATTACTGGGTATGCCCACCAGCCTGCTTGTCACGAACCGGATTTTCCACCATCGGGATCGTGATGGCGCCTACTCGTGGTATCTAGGCAAGCCAAATTACTGAACATTTTCCTAAATAAAAACATCCTGTTGTCAATTTAATAGCATGAATAATAATAATAACAATAGCTGCGGAAGTCTAATTTTA
>MU684849.1:111862-139108 GCA_026770625.1 Nicotiana glauca | reverse complement strand
GGGAGGTGAGGGGTGGGAGGAGGGGAGTTAGTTAAGAAAGAATTGATCCATACTTGTAAGGTTTTGGCATCACTTGGAAAACCAGAAATTATCAACTGCCTTATTATCTTTGAACATAGAAACCATCTCTCGCATGTAAGGTAGATATCATCATGATTCAACTCAGCAACATTCCCACCAAAAGTTTGAGCAAGAGCTGAGAAGCCATGGAGTATTGTCTGCACATCAGTCTGCCAAAGATGCCAACTGTAATCGAAGAACTGGGAGGATATCTGTTAAAAGAACACAAAATAGCAAGTGAGACGCTTCAGCAAGTGCAATCCTTCATATTAAAGTTCATGACCACAATCCACAGCAGACTCAAAGAGCCAAAAGTATGTAATGACCGAAAATTATTAGGGAAATGGTGGACAAGATAGTTTACTTCGATACTCAAAACTAAGCTGTCACCTAATGACCAATAAGTGAAATGAGAAAGAGATTTCAAATGAGCAGTCAGCAAAATAAAGCAGAAAGTGATGGGACAGATGAAGAAAAGGAAGAAGAGGAGAATACGCCAAATTATGATTCACATGGACAAAGAGTAGGCCTTCTAACACCTTGGGGTAAAATTATATGATGACCTCAGGATGCCAATGCAACAACACTAGCTAATAATGTAATGTACAAACATCTAAAAGCATGTGTGTGAATATCGTCAAGCTAACTTTAGGCTATATTATATATAAACAAGGTGGAATGGTTCTATAAAATAGATAGCAGCAAGCGTGCCGTGTCATATTTGAGCTCTTACCTACAATTCAGTTAGGCTATATTATTTATAAACAAGGAGGAATGGTTCTATAAAATAGATAGCAGCAAGCGTGCCGTGTCATATTTGAGCTCTTACCTACAATCAGCTATCGAACCCAAAAGTTGACAACACAAGACTCCCACAACTCAAAGAAAGAAAAAAAAGCTAGCTGGAGATAGATTTCTTAGTGTTCCCTTCCCAAATGAGGACTAAATGTCTTAGTTATAAGTCTAATACTTAATGCAACTTTGAGGAGATATAGATGCACTGCCAAAACTTTTAACTTTTCAGAAAATCACTTGGTCCTCAAAGATATAAAGAGTATGCAGGAGAAGAAGAAGAAGACAAATGACAGCACCTCAGCAAATGTCCTTTGGTCTGATGTAAGCCGCTTTGTAGACAACTCCTTCAAGGTTCTGTAAAGAATCATGAATATTCTATGCGAAGTAAGAATATTGGCCGATTGAAGCTGTTGTGCTAAAAAGGAAAAGAGATCTGGCCTGTACAAGAATTCAAAAATCAAAGATAAGTGCATAGATAAAGATGGAAAATACCAGAAAGGTAATTAGACAATAAAATTTCATTATAACTATCAGAACACAACCAACCAAAGCATAGAGAAGCAAGCCATTAAGGACCAGGAGAGATCTTAGGGATTATGGCAATCCACAGTATTGCCAATATAACCACCTAGAACAACAGCATTATCTTCTTGACCACCAAGACTGAATCAGGATAGTACTAGAGAACGAGGCATAATATAGAGCTCAAGGTGGAATGCTATAGTTCTAATATGCAATAATCAGCTATTTCTAATACCCCTGGGGGGTTTGAACACCTGATTTGATTCGAATGCAATTGACTATGCTCTTTCCGCGTGACTTGACTGGTTAATATTTGATAGCTGATAATAAGCTATAACAAGAAAAGGTATGTTTGTGAAATTAGCAGTAAAAGGGGGAAAAAAGGAAACAAGGACCTCTGAAGAACCAGACTTGTTAATTGAGTAAAAATGAATTGAGTCTAAATTTGTAATAATTATAAGGATCATATAAATGGATAATAACTTCAAAGCCCCAGTCTATCTCCATAATGCATTCATTTGTTTTTTCTTTAATGAGTAACTGTCAATTGATTAACATGTCATCAGGAAGCAAGTAATTAGAACCCTAAGGTGCAGCAAAGATCTATATCCTTCAAAAAGAAGCTAATATCAAAAAGAAGCTCTAGCAGATAATCTCTTTATGTTGGATAACTTTTGAAAAGGGAACAAAACAAGTGGTGTCGTAACCAACGCTATAAGGGGTCGTTTGGTAGGAGGTATTAAAAAAAATAATGCAGGCGTTAGCTCTATGCATTACTAATACCTTGTTTGGTACCTTTTTTCAACTTGTGTATAACTAATACTTGTATTAGTTATACATCATACTTGGTATTATCCTATGCATAAGTAATGCATAGAAAACCATGGCATTAGTAATACCAAGGCTTTAATGAATGCATTAGCATGGTTAAAGACAAAATTGTCCTTAAAGTCTCTTAAAGCTAGAGAATATGGAGGGCATTTTTGTAAGTAACTATTTTTAAGAAAAATTATGCAATGCATTATAATTTTAATACATCACACCAAATAATAGATAAGAAACAATATTTGCATAACTAACGCTTGCATTACTAACACATGCATTACTAATCCATGCATTACTAATACACCTTGTTCCGCATTAATCTTATACACCCTACCAAACGACCCCTAATACTGTTAAAGGACAATTCTTCACCTTGACACACTCTTCAATTCCACAAAAATCAAATTTATCAAAACAAGAATTATGGTTATGGTAATTAGGATGGATAATTCACATAAATGTAAAAGCAGGTAGAAACTTAGTTTACTTCAGAACCAACACAAACAAAAACCATCAGTGGTTAGTTTTGCTTTGTACCTTAAAACATTCATCTTGGTGGTCAAGGAAAAGAAATCAGGTAACTACAGTAGTATAGTTGAGAGACCAAAACCATTAACTTCTCTAGGGCCTCTTGGATGCGACTCCAGTCACTCTTTAACTCTATCAACTAAAGCCATATAAATTTGGATTTGCACTTAAACCAAAAATTATCCCAATAAAACTGAAAGCATGAGATTTTTGGCCGAAATACATGGTACAGACTACAGAATCACCATTCTGTGAAAATTTGAGACAGCTCTGGCAATATAACCAAGCGATTTTCAATTATGGTCGATAGGTTGGGGTATGGGCCAAGTGATTCGTCCATCAGATGAATTACATGTGAATTACCAATTAAAAAAACTGATCATGTTAAGAGTGGACAAGCAAGGAATCCTTTCACTAGAATAGTTCAAATCTTCAGAAGGAGCATAAGGAGGATGCGTCTACCCCAGACAAAAGGAAGTTAATTACCGAGAAATCCTTCTGGAGCCAACCCTTTGGGCAATCGCAGCCTTCGAAACTCGGGTATGATGGGCTCTCCCCTCTACCCTTCTTTATTCAAATACAATAGTTAATTCGCTTGGCGTAGGGCTCGAACCTTTAACCTAAGACACAAGTCCCCTAATATTTGCCAATTGAGCTATAACCCCTGGGCGCCAAAAGGGCCTTGTAATTGTCCGTTAGGGTTTAACTCTTTGACATCTAAATGTGAACCACAACATCTTGTGATTTCATCTTTCTTCTATAATCTCTTTATGCCGAGGGTTTCCGGAAACAGCCTCTCTACCCTTCCGGGTAGGGGTAAGGTCTGCGTACATATTACCCTTCCCAGACCCCACTAGTGTGATTTTACTGGATATGTTGTTGTTGTTGTTGTAATCTCTTTATGTTCAAAACAAATCTAAGAAATCAAGACAATAAATCATAAAAGACAAAAGAATAGAATAGTTCTTCCTCAATAATTTATCGTAGTTGAATCATAACAAAAAAGTTACCATTCTTTGGGGTAGTCAATCCGAGCAATCTTTGAGATGATCACAGACAACGTAAGGGCAATCTGCATCATGCAATCATGTACGCAGTTGAGAAATCAGGCAAGCACCAATGACAAAATTATGCATACATCTAAGTGGTGATAGCAGTTGAAGCAACAAATGTCAATAACAGGAATGAACAAATTTTAGCGCAAAGAGAGCTCCAGCTACCTGTATACTCGTTACGAAACCAACCAAAAAAAAAAGTAAAGCAGCATCACCTGGTAATTCTCTTCCCCCAAGTGTGACAACAGCTTTTGTCTTAAATGTAGTTTCTCCTCGCTGCTAATTCCCCTGCCAGGATGTTTTAGAAAGAAGCAAATAGTCATTTACAGCAGTAATACAAATATAAAACATGCAGGAGGGGGGGTCGGAAATCACAACATATGGAACATAAAAAGCAAATCACCCAAAATAAAAATAAAAAGATGTTTGGAGTGTGCTAGAGTCCTGGGAAGAACAAGCAATCTGACAATTCAATCCACATCATTATATGTTGCATCAACCAACAAATTGGACAATAACCTACCTAATTACTAAAACTTTCCATCATTATATTGACAGTAACATCCAACTTTCCCATATAGTGACTTCTTATCCCACATATTGACTTCTTTAGCATTTATAACTATACTTCCATAATTTTATTTTAGGAAAGGTACATAGTTTGATTTGATATCCCAAATAACACTATCAATTTACCTTTTGACAAGTTCCAAGCTAATATTACCTTGTAAGCTGTAAATGAGTAATTTCTTTAGTAAATATCTTGGAAATAAATTTTATAAGTCTAAATGCATTCAGAATGGTTCCTTCACAGGAAAAATAACAAAAGCTCAACAATATTATCTGACCATTTCCTTTGAATGATTACTTCTCTTTAGACAATGAAGCCGGAACGTTTGCTAATAACTGACAAAGTAATACTCATCAATCCCAATTTACTGTCTGTTACCCGAAAGTCCCAATATATGGGGGTCCATTTCCTTTAACGAATAACTATTCAGTCAAACATAACTTAGGGCATCATCTAGAATAGCTAGTTAGGAAAAAAACAGGGAATTTCTGCAGCATATAAGACAAAATTTTCAAAGGACATGATCACTTTAGGATATAAGGAGTATAATAATTCCTAGCATTCCTAAATCCCAGTGGAAGCTGAAAACACAAGTTGATTTTTTCCCATCTACCTAAACCTTGGTTGGCAAGTTACTGTAATTGTGTTGGTGGAGGTAGCAAGTACACAGTGGAATAGTCGAGATGCGCTGTAAAGATGATAGTTCTAATATTCAATTAAGCTCCAAATTTACAACTAATAGTTCTCAACCTTGGCCAAAAAAAACAAGGAAACCAAAGCAAAAAAGAAAAACAAGAAGAGGGGGGTTCCAGATTGCTATTGAAATAGCTAAAGAAATAAAAATAACAAGTTCATTCCCCCCCCCTTCTAAGTGAGCCTTCTGTCTATTTATGCCTTTTGTGTAGTTGGGCTGGTGTCGTTTTCTCTAACGACTTGGCAGATGGTATTTGTCTTGGAGTTTGGGACCACGTATTGGTCCAGGTGTCTTGGCATATTCTTATCCCTGGTACTGCGCCTAAGGCCATCAGATGTGTGCAGCTGATTTGTTACAATGCCGCCCCCGTGAAGACGAACCTTGTCCTCAAGGTTCTGTTTTGGAAACTTTTGCAAAAGTGTTTTGAGTATCTTCCCATGTTGCATCAGAATGAGGAAGTCCTGTCCATTTGATAAGGCACTGAGGCACTTGATGGCCACCTCTAGTAATTGTTCGTGTCTGTAGCACGCCCTCTGGTTGGAGGTTCATAGATGAGGAATTATCTAAGAGATCAATAGGAGTGATCTGATGGGAAGGGTCCCCCAAGCATTTGCGAAGCACAGATACATGAAAGACCGGATGGATCTTAGAGGATGGAGGAAGTTCCAGCTTGTAAGCTACCTCGCCAACACGCTGAAGAATCCGAAAAGGTCCAAAAAATCGTCGACTGAGTTTGGTGTGGCGTTGTAAGCGCAGTGAGAGTTGGCGATATGGACGGAGACGAACATATACCCAGTCTCCCACCTCAAAGGTTACTTCACGCCAATGCTTGTCTGCTGAAGCTTTCATACGAATTTGAGCTTGTAACAGATTGGCCTTTAGAATAGCTAAAGTATCATCACGCTGAATGAGAGATGCAGCCACACTAGGATTAGTAGAACTATCCCTGATATACCTAACAACCATTGGAGGGGGACGCCCATACATAACTTCAAATGGGGTCATTTTAGAGCTGTGCTGATACGAAGTATTGTACCAAAATTCGGCCCAGGGCAAAAGAGGAAACCAAGCCGTTGGTGTATCAGTTGCAAAACAACGAAGGTACATCTCCAAGCATTTGTTTAAGGCCTCCGTTTGACCATCGGATTGAGGATGATAAGCAGAACTTAAAGCCAATTGTGTACCTTGAAGTCGATGAATTTCATGCCAAAATTCAGATAAGAAGAGAGGGTCACGGTCAGAAACAATTGTCAGAGGAAATCCATGAAGACAGATAAACTCCTTAACAAATATTTCAGCAATCTTCTGACTGGTGAAATGGGTGGGCAAAGCAATAAAGTGGTCGTATTTGGATAGACGATCCACAATAACCCAAATGACAGTTTTACCATGAGAAGAAGGAAGACCTGTGATAAATTCCATGGAAATGTCTTCAAATATGGCATTAGGAATTGGCAATGGAGAAAGCAAACCAGCAGGTTTCAAGTTAGAGTCTTTCATTTGCTGACAAATCTGACACTCCATAACATGTTTCTTAACATCCGTACACATACCCGCCCAATAAAAATTGGAGGAAAGGCGATGAAATGTACGGGATATGCCAGCATGACCCCGAGCTAAGAAGAGTGAAATTCCTCAAGCAATAAAGTGCGAAGTTGACTACTCTGAGGAATCACTAATCGATTTCGGAATAAGAGAAGACCCCCTTGGAAAGAAAATTGTGGTAACGATTCTGGATTCTCCTGTAACTGTTTCTGTAATGCAACTAATTCAGAGTCCGATTTGTTTAGTTTGCGCAATTGATCAATTAAAGCTAACTCTGTAACAGCCAACGTCAAAGCCTGCATTGTAGATACTCGAGATAATGCATCAGCAGCAGCATTAAGCTTTCCTGGACGATAGCAAATGTCAAAATCATATCCGATCAATTTGCTAAGCCATCTTTGTTGTTCCGGAGTTTGAATGACTTGACTGGTAAGAGATTTCAACGGTTGCTGATCCGTCATGATAATGAATCTGCGTCCCAAAAGGTATTGACGCCATTTTTGGACAGCTTGAGTTATAGCAAACATTTCTCTATTGTAGGTGGAAGCCGCTTGCATTCTCTGGGATAACTTCTGACTAAAGAAGGCAACAGGATGGCCTTCTTGCGATAAAACTGCACCAATCCTTGTTCCCGAAGCATCGGTCTCCACAGTAAAGACTTTAGAAAAATCTGGTAATGCCAAAACAGGAACAGAGCTCAAAGCCTTTTTCAATTGGAGAAAGGCAGAGGAAGCAACATCAGACCACACAAAAGAATCTTTTTTTAAGAGATCTGTGAGTGGTGAAGCCAATTGAGCATACCCTTTCACAAAACGGCGATAGTATCCAGTTAAGCCAAGGAAACCACGCACATCCTTGACAGAAGTAGGCAGAGGCCATGATAAAATCGCAGCAATCTTTTCCGGATCAACTTGAAGACCTTTCGAAGACAGGATGTGGCCGAGATAGGTGATTGAAGATTGGCCAAAATGACACTTGGAGCGTTTAACAACCAGGGAATTTTGGCGCAGGAGATCAAACACTGATTGAAGGTGATTGAGATGATCCTGCCATGACTGACTATATACAAGTATATCGTCAAAGAACACCAACACAAACTGGCGGAGGAAAGGCTTGAAAATAGAATTCATGGTTGACTGAAAAGTAGATGGGCCATTGGACAATCCAAATGGCATCACGGTGAACTCATAGTGCCCGTTATGAGTGCGAAAAGCCGTTTTCTCAATATCAAGTGGATGAAGACGTATCTGATGATATCCTGCCAAAAGATCTAATTTGGAGAAGAAGGCAGCATTATGAAGTTCATCAAATAACTCATCGACAGTAGGAATTGGGAAGCGGTCCTTGACAGTTATGGAGTTTAAAGCTCTATAGTCCACACAAAAACGCCATGTTCCATCCTTTTTGCGAACCAATAGGACAGGAGAAGAATAAGGACTGGAACTATGGCGGATGATCCCAGATTTAAGCATCTCAGAAACTTGACGTTCGATCTCCTCCTTCTGAAAGTGAGGGTATCTATATGGGCGAACATTCACTGGATTAGCACCAGGAATAAGAGGTATCCGATGGTCCTGAGGGCGGGATGGTGGCAATGAAGCACAGGGTTGGAATATATCAGTGTAATTATCCAACAAAGATAATATATCTGGTGAATATTGTGAGCGCAAATCAGCACCTTGTGATGGAATTTCCAATCTTAGAAGGTAAGAAATAGAATCTGTCTTTGACAAGCGGCGGAGAGTGGAAATATTAACTTGACTTGGGACTGAACAAGCATCACCTACCCAACAGATGTGTTTACCATCCACATTAAATTCAAACAAACGGTTAATATAATCTGAGGTGCTAGGACCCAAGGTGGCTAGCCAAATCACTCCCAAAACCATATCAGACCCATGTAGATCGATGACAAAAAAATTGGCTGAGAAAGAGTACCCCTGAATTGTTAAAGTTATATCTGGGATGACCCCAAGACAGGGTAAATGCTGACCATTGCCCACTAGCACAGAGGACCCCAAAAATGGTTCAATCGTCAATTTAAGTGTTTTGGCGACACGAGGGTTAATAAAGTTGTGGGTGCTTCCTCCATCAATAAGAATCTGAGCTGTGAGGCCCTTGATATGGCCAGTAAAACGGAGAGTGGAGGGGTGAGGTCCGCCTGACAGGGCGTGCATACTGATGGTGAGAAGAGAAGGGTGTGCAGCTGAATTATCTGGAGGTGGAGAATCCGAAGGTGGAGGAGAAGATTCTGATTGTAGTTCCTCCGTGGGGTCATCTTCAGCGAGAAGGAGAAAAAGTTGAGGTGTGGAAGAACAACGGTGGCCCTTTTGGTATTTTTCGTCACAATTGAAGCACAAATTCAGCTCACGTTTGCGTTGAAGCTCGGATGGTGTCAGCTTTTTAAAAAGAATACGGCCAACTCCGGGAAGAGAAGCAGTCGGAGATGGTGAAGAAGGAGAAAGCGGCGGGGTCGATTTAGGGGTCAAATTGGGTTGTTGGGTCAGAGAAAATGGATGTGGTTTAGTAAAAGAAGTGGGCCGGGTTATTTGTTTGGGCTGGGCCAAATATTTCTGTTCTTGCAAGAAGGCCAAACCAATGGCCTCATTCAAGTCTGTTGGACGAAAGGCGAGCACATCAGCCTTAATCTCTGGCTGGAGCCCTGAGGTAAAACAATGTTTCAACATCGGCGGTGACATCTCAGTTGTACGGTTAGCAAGTTTTTCAAAGCGGGAGAGATAGTCGTGAACAGAAGAAGTCATTTGTAATTTTGCGATCAAACTCTCCGGTGACTCCAGTGATTTCGTCCCAAAACTAGTCACAAAAGCTCTCATTAAGTGAGCCCAACCGCATAACTGATGATTTCGGTACATCCATTGATACCAATCTCTGGCATCACCTTCAAGGAAGAAGGAAAATTGATTGATACGTTCTTCATCAGAAATATTGTAGTGGTCGAAATATTGATGGGCTTGAAAGATCCAACTCTCCGCAGCGTTACCGTCACATTTCGGTAAATCAATCGCTCTATCTCTCCGTGAGTGATTAGATGGTTGTTGTTACTGTGGTTGAGGAAAGTTAAGAGTTGGGGTTTGCAGGGTGGTTCGTTGGTGATACCCAGTTTGTTGTTGCAGCGTTGGTGACTGACCTAACACAGAGGAAGAAGGGCTAGCAGCGGTCGGTGCCGGTGTCGGAGAAGGAGCTCTCTGAGAAGCAATGTGCGCAACAATCTCCTGAAGTGTACTGTTAATGGAGTCCAAAGCTTTGGTGTGAACAACTGATTGTTCTTGGAGCTGTTTCACAGCTTCCTCCAAGGATTTCGACCGAGTGTTATGTGCACCATCACCCATTTGTAGAAGGAGGGTCAATGAAAGCACCAAATGTAAAGATGATAGTTCTAATATTCAATTAAGCTCCAAATTTACAACTAATAGTTCTCAACCTTGGCCAAAAAAACAAGGAAACCAAAGCAAAAAAGAAAAACAAGAAGAGGGAGGTTCCAGATTGCTATTGAAATAGCTAAAGAAATAAAAATAACAAGTTCATTCCCCCCCCTTCTAAGTGAGCCTTCTGTCTATTTATGCCTTTTGTGTAGCTGGGCTGGTGTCATTTTCTCTAACGACTTGGCAGATGGTATTTGTCTTGGAGTTTGGGACCACGTATTGGTCCAGGTGTCTTGGCATATTCTCATCCCTGGTACTGCGCCTAAGGCCATCAGATGTGTGCAGCTGATTTGTTACATGCGCTAGTTGTCCTATGCACCACCATCGTCAAAAATAATAATAATAATAATAATTCCTGGCATTCCTGGCATTCTTTTTATCTTCATCCCTAAATTTCCAGAATTTGAGAACTAGTTATATCTGTTAAGCAATTTCGAAGGATTTTTCTGTACAATTCGAGGAGTACACTAACCTATCTTACACACAATAAACATAAATGCATATGTGTATTAGTAACAAACTCAAAGCAAGGCGAAATACTCACGAGGAATCGCGCCTGCTCCTCCAATACCGATTAATGCTATTTTTGAAGTAGACGGATGCCATTAATCGAACATCCACTTGAGACACTAAGTCCTTAGCAGTAATCACTTCCTACATACAAATTGGCAACAAAACATCACCATTTCCATAAGCTTATCATTCAATGTACGTACTTCAAAAACCCTAAACAACAAAATCGAATGCAAAAAAAAAAAAAATGTTTACCATGAGACAAGAACAAAAACCAGGGCGGTTTTCTGATTGAGCTAGGGCAGTTTCAGCTGGTTTACGCACGTTTTGTTCGCCACTGAGTGAATTTGTCAGCAACGAATACATCGCCGGTAAGTCGGAGGCTGATAGAGACATGGCGTTAAGGAGTTGAAGGTCCGGTTGAGTTCCGGAGGTGAGTTGATACTGAGTCGAATCGTAGAATGGGAAAAGCGAAGAGTTTGGGGATTCTGCGGAGGTTTTTGTATGGAAATGGCAATGGATTAGCGATCCGATAGGAACAAAAATGGAATGAATGAAGGAGAACAAAAAAATGTTGTAGTTCTGCCCTCAGCAAAGGGCCTGCTCACGTTTTGAAGAGTATATCCGTGTACTTATAATTTGTATATGGTCAATGCGACTTAAATGGATTTCTCATCATCGGACTTGAAAATGCTTGCATTCTAAGCGGGCGTTGGACATAAGAATTGTAAAATTTCCAAAAAGGGTGAAAAAAACATTCACGTCAAAAATGGTATTTGAAATTTAGTAGACCTTTGGACATAAAATTGTAAAATTCCAAAAAATGGTAAAAAAAAAAATTCAAGTGAAAATAGTATTTGAAATTTGGAGCTATGTTTGGACATAAATTTAAGTTTGGGTTGTTTTTGAAGTTTTGTGAGTGATTTGAGTGAAAATTTTGAAAAATAGTTTTTTGAAGTTTTTTAAATTTTCATAATGCATCTTCAAGTTTAAATTAAAAAATTTATGAACAAACGTCTCATTTCGAAAATAAGTGATCCAAATAGGCTCTTTTTTTTTTTAGCAAATATACCACTAGGCATGCTGCCAAGTATCAAAGCATTTAAAGAATTCTTATTATTAAGAGAAATTTACAAATTGGGATAAGCATTAAAATAAACTGGGCAATAAGCCAAACTGGTTTGCACAGTCCCTGTAAGAGACTTTTTCCAGTTCTGGTTTCTGCCATCTCTGAGAGTTACTATAAAACTTTCAGGTAAGGCTCTTAAAGTAAGTGGTTGAAGACTCTTGACCATATGGTAAACTCATTAGTGTATGCACTCAGCAAGGTTTGGCCTTTTGTAGTGAAATAAAGCTAAACCAAGAAATTAAGAAATATCGTCTCACTGAGAGAAAACAATCAAACGGATAAAGGATCGTTTCCAATGAGGCTGCAGGAAAATCTATTACAAGAACTCCAGCCCTGGCCAATTGCTAACCTCTAGGTAAACCTTAAACCACGATGCTCCACACAACCATACAACGGCCACCTGCCTAAATAAGTTTTACGAGCACCACCGGTTAGGCTGGCCTAACCAAGGTTTACTGTCGAGATCAATAACTGCCTGGTCTATATAGTTCTTAACCTATAACCTCATTAAGGTGATATTGTAAACACTTAGTTACAAAACATGCTAAGTGAATAACTTTCGAATGCTAAGTCTAACACGTAATTATTTAGCCTTTCATTTAGGTTAAATAGTAATATAAATTAGGAAAGAGAGGGAGAGAAAAACAGTATCGGGGACCTTCTGTTTTTGTGTCCAAGCGACCTTTTTGATTTTTCTATACAAAACTTAAAATATTACAGGAGATTTTTTACAAAGGGAGTGTAGAGAGAAACTAGAGAGAAGGGAGAGCGTTGGTCGATGGCTTGGCTAATGCCTACCTTTTTCTAAGCTAAAATGATCCTTATATAATGGATCAGCTAAGAATAAAGCAAAATTATAACAATATTGACCGACATAATAATTACACTCGTGGCCGACAAAATAAAAAGAAAAATCCTACATAATTACAAACGGACAAGCTACTTTATTAAAGTAGATTTTCTTCAATAATGGATGGGTCCGCTACATTATTAAAGTTATTCGTTTTTATTACCCCCATAATTCATTTGCGGGGTCTTCAATAATTCAGATTTTTCCTTTTTCTTTTTTGTCCTTCTTGTCTAAAGATTCTTCAGCATTTTCCTTCAATTTTGCAAGGAAATCTTCTATTTCATTAATATTAATTTCTGTTTCCGAGGTGCTTTGAGCGTCCCCTGCTACACATTCTTCTTCATCAGAAGTATTACCCAAAGAAGCCATGGATATATCGTCACTAACTTCTGTTTCAAAATTTTTTGTTAAATCTTTCTTTATTTCCTCAAAGTATGAAGCGGGAATTTCTTTCTTGGAGAGAGATCATTTCTTCATTTGAAGACTTTTAGTAATCATCTCAAAAGGACTTAATTTGTCCCTTGCAGTATCTGCTCTGTCTAATTTCACATATGTGTCTATCTTGGTCTGAATTTGTTGAATTAATTCTTCACCAAATAGTTTGCCTTGGGTGTCTGTCTGGAGTAATTTGGTCCAGAATTTATTATAAAAAATTCTATGAAGGCAAGGAATCCATTCATCGGTATAACCAGTTTGAACATCCCATTTCATGATCCATGGAATTGAAAATTCTATGAAAAAATACATTGATGCAATACCATCATAAAAGATATTATCTTTTTGTAATAAAATAATTCTGGGAGATATGTCTACCCATTGAGTATATAAACATTTAAATAACGGAGGAAGTATTTCCAATGATGAACCATATAATTTCCACCGTTTAAAAAACCAATTTGAAATCTGTTGACTGTTCATATTAGAACAGAGTTTAATAAACCAAGAGTGTTTCCTATTAGGATTCTCATAAAGGAAAGTTTTATTAAAACTTTCTATGTAGTCCCAATAATTGAATTTAACTGAGACTTTTTGATCAGGATGAGTGTATTCTCTATCCTTTAGGGTACTCATTCCCCATTCATCTGAAGGTATGACCTTTTTGATAATGATATTAGAAAAATTATAAATTTTCTTTGTAGTAGCAGGATAAAAATGATGAATATCAGTTGATCCTGTTGTAGAGAGTATGATCTCATAATGCATCCTGTATTTATAAGCAGGAGTAGCGTATGACGCTGTATCAAAATACCTGGTCATTAGTTGCCAAGGGTTATCCTTCCATTTGAGGTCGGATTGTTCCAAAAGAATTATTAACTCTTTTGTTTCCTTTCGGTTATAAACCTCAAGATTTTCACTGCTATCATTTGTTATAACTGAGGAATAAGATGGTGTATTTGATGAAGTACCTTCATCCTTTTTGGATTGTATGAAATCCATGAACTCCTTGTATAATGGGTGGTCGGTATTACTTCCAGTGATGTTTGCAGTTATAAGCTGTTGATTTCCAATTTAAGCGAGAATATTATTCTCTCTATTATTAGTAGAAGCTCTTCCTCTTCCTCTTCCTCTTACTTCCTCTTCCTCGAGGAGGTCTGTATGTAGGTCTCATGTTCTTTTGTTTAATTCTTTTGACTGATTCAGTATGACTATCAGTCCAGGCTTTGGGGTTCTTCTTTAATCTATCATAAAGAAGAGTAGTATCCTGAGCAAGGTCCTTTATAAAAGGAGAAATATAATTTAAACTGCCAAGAAATCGTTGGAGCTGGGTTTTATCAGTAATTATATCAGGAAATTTAGAAGCAAATTCAATACTCCTATGGATAGGAATGATCCTACCATTTTCAATGTTATGACCCAAAAATCTAACAGAAGTTTGGAAAATCATCATTTTTTGGTTTTGATATTACTAAACTATTTTGAATAATAATTTTTTTAAATAAATCTAAATGTTTAAAATGAGATTCTATATTTTTTGAAAATACTAGAATGTCATCAATATAAACAATTATAAAATCCATATAAGGAAGAAATATATCATTCATAATTTTTTGAAATTCAGAGGGAGCATTTTTCAAACCAAAAGGCATAACATTCCATTTGTATTGGCCCATTGGTACATCAAAAACAGTTTTATATCTATCTGATTCAGATATCTGAATTTGCCAATAACCTGATTTTAAATCAAATTTTGAGAATATAATGGCATTGTGAAGTCTATCAAGTAAATCCTTTTTATTAGGAATTGGATATCCAATCCATTTCAAAACCTTATTAAGAGGTTTATAGTTAATAACTAATCTAGGAACTCCTCGTTCCTGTTCATCATGCTTGTTCACATAAAAAACAGTACAAGATCATTTGGACTTGGAGGGTCTAATTAAACCTGTTTGCCGTAAGGAATCAATTTCCTTTTTGCATAACTCTGAATATTCAGAGTTCATTTGGCAAGGTCTGGCCTTGGTAGGAATATTATCCTCCGAAAAATCTTCTTAATAAGGAAGATTTATGATATGCTTTTTTCTGTTCCAAAATTGATTTGGGTGGTCACCACAAATAGAAGCAGAAAACTGGTTTTTGAGAAAGTTTATTTTCTCAACTAGCTTAGGATTTTTTAAATCCTGATCAACTGTAATAGAACAAATTTCATTTTTCAAAAACTCAATTTGATTTTCTTTTGAAGAAATATTATTAGAAATAATCTCGTTTAGAAAACATTGGACAGGTTGAGTTATAAACTCAAAAGTGATACTCTTACCACCATAAGTGTCTGTAAAACTTTTTGTATCCCAATATAAGAAAGGCATTAATTTGATAAAAAAATGGGACATCAAGTATTCTGTCGATATCTTTTTACCAAAACAAAACTTTTAGAAATACATATATCATGTTGGCAAATATAAGCTTTAGGTAATTTATAAGAAATATCCATTGAATTACCACTAGCATTTTTTAAACGATGATTGGTTTTATGAAAATATTTGGAGGGTATTACTCCTTCTTTTACACAATTCAAATCTGCTCCACTGTCAAATAAAGCAATAAACTCTTTTTTTGAAACTATAATCGATTAAAAGAGTTATTTTTATTAAAAACTTTTAGGTGATAAAATATTGGAGTTTTTCTAAAAATTCATCTTCAGAAAAATCTATGGTTGCAAGTAATGTACTAGCAGTATTTTCTTCTGAAGAACTCGGAGCTGTATATAGCTCAGTGATTTTTACATTGGAATTTGAAGTAATTACTTCAAAATTTTCTAATCTAAAAACTCTTTCATCCAATGCTACATGAGAGGCCTTTAATTCCGAGATTTGCTTTTTGAGATATATTATCTCTGTGCTTAAATCTTGGACAGTAGCTGACCTATCAGGCTGGGTTTTGCTTTTTACCATTCGTTGAATTGCAGACATGGTGTAGGGTCTTGTTGGAGATGGGATATTGTCCACCTCTGTTTCTTCCTCTAAATTAGTAGGAAGCTTGTCAATAATTTGTGACCTTAATTCTGGGTCTTTGATAACCCTCAACAACTCTATCATGTTGTTGTTAATCAAGACATTGATTGTTAAGTCTTTAAACTGAGAGTAGACATTAAAGAGTTCATCATTAGGATTACAACACTAATTGGAGCATTGTCCTTCATTATAGAACTCTTGGTCATCTTCAGAAGATGAAATATAATCTTCTTCTTGAAGCACTCTCAAGTCTTCACTGGTTGAAGACTCTTGACCAGATTCATGGTCAGAATTCTCCGAAGAAAAATTTAAGAGAATTTTGCAAAGAGAATCTTTAATATTCTCATCTAAATCAAGTTCTTTGATTTTGTCCTTGATTTTGCAATCCTTTGCATAATGGCGTACTCTTCCGCACTTATAGCATGCTTGAGGGTTTTTTTGCTTTAACATAACCCTTTCTGGCTTTATGAAAAACCTTCCTTCTTTGGGTTTTTTCACGCCTCTTTTCAGACGAACCCTTTTTCTTTTTGAAGTCCTTTTTCTTATGGGACTTCTTCCTTTTTGAAGGAATGTCAATGGCGAATTGTTCACAAAATTCACCTAATTGTTGTCTCTCAGTGAGACGATATTTCTTAATTTCTTGGTTTAGCTTTATTTCATTACAAAGGGCTAAACCTTCCTGAGTGCATGTCACATCTCCTTTTTCCTACTCCCCGTAAGGGCGTAAAGGAGTTTTTCCACTTAAAGGACAATCGGAACGGAATTTATTATTAAATTTCAGAGTCGCCACTTGGGAGATTAATGGTGTCCCAAGTCACCAGTTGAATCCCGAACCGAGGAAATTATGACTATGTTAACAATCCGCGAACCAGAAATCCGAGTAAGGAATTATGTTAATCCGGGAGAAGGTATTAGGCATTCCCGGGTTCTGTGATTCTAGCACGATCGCTCAACTATTGTATTTGCTTTTATCTGATTTCAAAACATGTTCTAACTTATCTGCCTTTTATTGGGAATCCGCTTTTATTTTTTTATATTTTTTTATTTTAATAAGAATTGCAACGTCGTGAAAACACGTCTTGAACCACGTCGCACCAGTGCACCCATGGTTGTCAACACATTTCGACTCCGTTGAGATTTGGATTTGGATCACATTAATGTGCACCCGTATTTAAGAAGGTAATATTATTAAAAACGCGCTTAAAGTGACTAGCGTGTTATTTTTTTGGAGAAGGCTGTGAGATTTGCTAAACAGTCCATCCCGAAGTCTAAGTATTTTGTATAAACATTTATCGAGGGCCCCACAATTTGTTTGTTTTGTTTAGCGAGGCCCATCTCATTTTTTATTTAAACGGGTATTTCCTAAAGTAAGCTATGATTTTCTATATTTATTTGTCTCTAAATAAAGAAGAGGTCCTAATTAATTTTATTACTGGACCTATTGGTAATTTAGCACTACAGTCCAGCTATTGGGCTCTAAGATATGCCCAGCGAGAACAAATTAAAATCAAAGAGGGACTGAATCGGCCAAAACAGACCCGGGCCTGATAATTTGAGGCCCAAAGGCTGGAGAACACGACTCAAGGTCGAGTCTCAATCAGTGGCCCAAAACAACACTTAAAAGGGCAGGGTCGAATGGCCCAATTAATTCCAAAACACACCAGCTAATTTCTGAGCAATCTTTCACCACTAATTACTTTAGATCATTGTTTCAATAACTCAAAATACTATATTACCTATCTACTAGTGAGTTCCTAGCTGTTACTAACAGTGAATTCAAATAAAACAAACAACAGTAGTACATGTTCAATTGCAGGATACTAATTCACATTATCAAGACTAAACTAGCATTCAACATTCAAAACTCTGAGCAATTGAGATAAACTTTATGGACTGGTTTTCAAATTTTAACTGTTAATATGCATAAGGATCACAGACCTCTAAACCAAATCCTGCCTCAACTATCCTTCCAGTTTCATTAGTTAACAAATATGAAAACTAGTTTAAACTACTGTGGCTAGTTCAAACACATGAACTAAGTTAGCTATAACTAATGCCATTTTGAATTTAGCAATCCAAACAATTATCAAAACACAAGAGCCCTAACTAATTAACGGACTAATACCGATTGATTATCATGACAGTCCAAATCATTCCAATTATACAAGGTAAACACAAATCAAAATCAAAGCTAACAAATACAAATCATCTATGACTATCCTACTAAGATAGCTTGACTACATAAGTTTCCGAAAAAGCAAATGGTTGATACATTTATTGCAGCATTTTAACTTCAAAGTTGTGTCAATACAAGGTTCAAATGTGTACCTGGATGTGGAAATACAGAAGAAATGAGAGGTCAGTAGCAGTAACAAAGGTCACCACAGAAGCACCAATTTAAACTGATCAGGGAGAGTTTAATAAACTAAACAAATTCCAAGCAATCAACCACAAAGCACTCGAAATACCCGTGAATAGACTCAAAATGTTCCAGAACACCACAGCAACCTAAAACCCGATCAAAACCAATTGAATTGAACCCAAAATTACTTAGATTTAGCTAGAAAAGCTCTGAAACCAACAGCTTAACCACACCATCTAAAAAATAGCTTCAATCGAACCTGAATTTCAAACTGACTATGCGTTTTCAATGTAACAGTACTTCCTGAATTTTTTTTTGGTTTTTATAGATTTTCTACTGTTTTTGGTTTTTTGAATGTTTGAATTTCAAAATCAGATTTTGGAGATTATAGAGAGTTTTGGAGAGATCTTTGGAGGCTAAAAAACTTTTTTTTCAAGGCATTTGAGTACTCTTTTATAGGCACTCAGAAGTGCAACTTCAGATTCTCCTCTTTTTCAAATTAGTCCTTCTTTTATTTCAATCGAGTCCCATATTTTTAAACTTGTTGCACAAGTTACTGCTTCTAGAATACTAAAACCTACACCTAGCCCCCTTCTAAAAGGGTCTAGGGTATTCTAACCTGATTTTTCTACCCTTGAAATACCTGCATTACCCTTGCCTTAGTTTTGAATTTATTATTTCTAGCAAACTACCCTTTTCCATGCCTAAACTACCCCTGAAATCCCTCTGAAATTACTGACCAACCCAAACCCCTTTATTTGAGTTAAAAACTAACTATATTTAATCGTAGTGACTAAAACAGCTATAACCAATTAACAAAACTAAAACTTAATTCTAATTAACATTAACAGGAAAAGAAAATACTGAAAAATATATTAGCAATATTAGACTAAAGTAATAATGACTGAAATTACTAATAACAAATTATGAACTAACAACTAAAGTAAACATATAACTAACGACTAGTAATCAACAATTAGCAAAAACAAATCAAAACGGACTAGTCACTAATAAACAAACACTGAAATTATAAACTAAAATCATGAACTAGTAAATACAAATTAAACAAAAGATTGAAAACTAAAAAAAACAAAACAGAATTATGAACTAAAACACAACTAATCCTAATAAAACAAGAATTAAACTAAAACAAGAGAACAAATTAAAAATAAAAGAAATAAAATTAATTTTGAAAAGAAATTTACTACTTTGATCTTCATTTTTCGAATCTGGTGAGTTTTCTTGGATTTATTTGGACCATAATCGTCCTTAATTATGTGTTTTCATGAGAAAACACATAATTAAGGTCTATTACAGAACAAAACCCATTAAAATCCCAATTTGCAAGTTTAGGGTTTCTGGCCCAATCCTCGATCTGGAATTCGAGGCGTTTGATCGGGGTTTGAGGAAAAGAAGGTTTAGATTTGGAACGAGGAAGAGGAGAGGAGGCTGTGGTGTGATTTTGGGGATATTTGGAGGTGGCGCTGCCGGACACGGCGGAGGCGGCGACCACTGTTTGGATTATTTGAAGGGGATTCGAGAAAAAATGGGGCTAGATTCATGATGAGGAGGATGAGGTGAAGAAGTGGTGTATTTTGGGGTAATTTGGAGCATCGCCGCCGCCGCCGACGGCAATTTTCGGCCAGCGGCGTTAGGGCGGAGGAAGGTGGCAGTATGGTGGGGTTACGGCGGCCGGCGGAGGCGTTACAGGGATGGGAGTCAGTACGATGAATGGGGGTTATGTCTAGGGTTTTTTTTCACAATCTCAGACAATTATATTCAAATCTAAGGTGAAATCAGGGCCATTGGATTAGATAGGATGAAGGGCCAGGATCACTTCGTCACTTACCTCAAACGACGTCGTACCGCCTCAATACTACGTCGTTTAGTTTATTTAGAAGGCTGAAATGCTTGGACCGGATTTGGGTCAGAATTGGGCTGAACTGGTGGGTTTTGTTTTGGGCTGGGATTATTTTGTAATTAAGCCCAAACCAGGCATCCCCCTTTTTTGTTCATTTCCTTTTGTTTTCTTCTTTTCTTTTTATTTATTTGCTTTTTTCTGATTTTCATTTTTTGTATTTTTATATATTTTGATTTTATTAAATGCTAAATTGAAATTCAAAACCAAACTGACACTAAATATATTTCCTAATTTCCCAAAATGCAAACTAAGACAAATTTAAATTAAAAATGCAGAAGTACCATTTTGTTATTTTCTCTATTTATAAATAATTTTAACTACTAATTAATCCTAAAATATGAAATTAAAACCTAAACAAATGCCAAGTACATTTTGTATATTTTCCATAGGAATTAAATGCACAAATAAAATGCACTAAATTCACCGAATTGCAAAATAATGAAAGAAGTCATTTTGTTTGAATTTTTGGGAATAATTCACTTAGGGCAAAAATTACATGCTCACAGCTGCCCCTCTTTGCCTGGAAACACGAAGAGTTTTCGTGCAAAGATAAGTGAGCGAAAACGAGCGATTTTTGCCCATTTGAATTGTGAAGCATTTTTGAAAAGTTTGATTGCGCCCTGCTTCAGAGGTTGCCTACATATTCTGGGCTAAACCGGAATCAGGTCAGTGTAGTTCGGGAGTGTCTGGTAGCTGGGACTACCAAGAGCTGTGATCTCATTGTTGTTGCTGCTGCTACTGCTCGCTGACCTTCTTATTACACCGTGGTAAAATAAAAGAAGCTAGCCTAAGCTATGATCTATGAGTTACAAAAGATCCTATCCATGTCTTCAAACTTGCTCTTGTGTTGCCTTGAACTTGTATCTTGTATTCTTCCGATGGGATTCTTGTTGTTGCCTTGAATTGTGATTGGAGATGTTTTTCCATTCCTCCGAATGATGCTTGATTGCTGCAATTTGAAATATGTGCCTCTATTCTCCAGGCGGACTCCTGGTTATTGACGCTTGAAAAGCATTCCCGTGTGCTCCAGGTGGGCTCCTGACTGTGATGCTTGAAAAGTATTCCCTTGTTTTCCAATTGGGCTCCTGACGGCGATGCTTTAAAAGTATTCCCTTATTCTCGAGGTGGGCTCCTGACGGTGATGCTTGAAAAGTATTTCCTTGTTCTCCAGGTGGGCTCCTGACTGCAACAAAATAGACATCCAAAGAAAATTTCTGCCCCAGTTTGGTGGCTGGGCACATCATGTTATCAAATATTAAAAATTAAAAGCTAAAATTTGAATTGTACTTCCCTTGTTCTCCAGGTGGGCGCCTGACTGCGGAACGTGAAATGTATTCCCTTGTTCTTCAGGTGGGCTCCTGATTGCTGAATTTGAAAACTATTCCCTTGTTCTCCAGGTGGGCTCCTGATTGCTGAAATCTGAAAAGTATTCCCTTGTTCTCCAGGTGGGCTCCTGATTGCTGAAATTTGAAAAGTATTCCCTTGTTCTCCAGGTGGGCTCCTGATTGCAACAAAACAGACAAAATAAAGAAAATTTTCTGCCCCGGTTTGATGACTGGGCGCGTTATGTTACCAAATATTAAAACTTGAAAGATAAAATTTGCATTATACTTCCCTTGTTTTCCAGGTGGGTGCCTTACTGCTGAAACTTTGAAATATATTCCCTTATTCTCCAGGTGGGCTCCTAATTGCTGAAATTTGAAAAGTATTCCCTTGTTCTCTAGGTGGGCTCATGATTGCAACAAAACAGACAAAACAAAAAAAAAATTTCTGCCCCAGTTTGATGAGTGGGCGCGTTATGTTACCAAATATTAAAACTTGAAAGATAAAATTTGCATTATACTTCCCTTGTTTTCCAGGTGGGTGCCTGACTGCTGAAACTTTGAAATGTATTCCCTTGTTCTCCAGGGGGGCTCCTGATTGCTGAACTTGAAAAATATTCCCTTGTTATCCAGGTGGGCTCCTGATTGCATTACAACAGACAAAGAAAATTGTCTGCCCCTGTCTCAATCAAAGAAAGACTTGTTAATATAAAATGGTGGTTAGCTGTTGGCATTCTTGTTGGGTATGTTCCTTCTTCCGGCTCTGCTCCAACTTGTTTCCCTGGACTTGCTTTGAAATGCCTCGACTTCCTGACTGACTTTCAACCCTCTGACTTTGATGACCCAAATGTTCTATCCCGTATTGCTGTTTTGTGTTTCTGACCCCTCTTTTTGAAACTTTGCTTCTCCTCTATAGTTATCTGATTAACCCGCTGATGGGACTTCTGTTGGTCCTTCATGCCTTACTTTCTTTTGATATGTTCCAATCATGTTGTGTCGTACAACTGGGAAGCTGGTAGTTAGCCTTGACGTCCTTATTTTGTTTCCGACCAGAACTGACACTGAAGCATCTTATAAACAGACTCCAAAAGAATGAAATGCAATGACCTCGAAAGTTTAGGATAGAAAGACTCCGAAGACGGATGGTTTGTAATGAAAAGAAGAGGATAGGACTTATCTGAGTGTAACGGCTGGTACCATTGATCGTGCTATGCGCTTTGGATTAACCAGCCTAGTCTGTCCAACCCATCAGCTTTCAATTGCCCAATTTGCTGTTCCAGACTTTCACAACCCGACTTTCAACAAAAACCCAAACTTTGCTCGTCTTGCCATGTTTTGAGCAGCTTTCAACCACAGACTTGTTTCATTTGCCCATCTGAAAACTCACATTCGCCTTACGGTGCCCGTGAGGGTTTTCACCAATAAGACTCTCTCATTTTAATTTCTCTCAGCTCGCGTCACCTTATGGTGCCCGTGAGGGTTTTTACCGATAAGACTCTCTCATTTTTTGATTTCTCTCAGCTCCCGTCGCCTTACGGTGCCCGTGAGGGTTTTCACCAATAAGACTCTCTTATTTTTTATTTCTCTTCTGGTACCAGAGTGTTTCTCCCCAACACGAATCACTTTACCTGCTCGCATTGGCATTTCTTGAAGATTGATCGGAAGGTCCTTCTTTGGACCGTAATATGGCTTTTGGATGGGTTTAGAAAGAAGGGTATAGAGGCTCAAGTTAATTCAATCATGGGTTTAACATTACAACTTTCGGAATCAGATTTCTTACATCAATCACAACTTCCACCCCAGTTTCTTTCTTGGGGACTTTTTGGACTTTTATTTTGGTGTGACTGAACTTCAGAGAGAGGCTGCCTACGTATCCTTTCGGGATCAAGTCAAACGTAGTTCAGGTCATAGAAATTACTTTATTATTGCGATCTTTCTTTCTTCCACTTTCTTTTCTTTCTTCTTTTCATTTCTTTCTTTTCTCTTTTCTTTTCTTTTCCTTCTTTTTCTTTCCTTTTCTTTTCTTTTTTCTTTTCATCTTTTTTTCTTTTCTTTTCTTTTTTCTTTTCTTTTCTTTTTCTTTTCTCTTCCTTTTTTCTTTTCACTATTTTCTCTTGTTTCTCCACTTACTTTCCCCGTTCGTGTTTTCGCATTTATTATTTATTCCGAAAGAGGGGTACGAAAGAAAATAGAATAAGGCTCAAAGGGATGACAAAGGATAAAGTGTTTGGATAGCAGAACAAAATGCCTTCGTCATTTCAATCTCAAAACATGCCAAATACAATTAGGTACACTCAGATAAAGAAATCATACATAGTATCGCTTGACTGCATCAGAGTTGATAGCCATTTCTACGCATTTCCTTCCACATCTGTCAGATATAATGCACCATTGGACAACACTCGGGTTACAACAAATGGCCCCTGCCAGTTGGGGGCGAACTTTCCTTTTACCTCCACCCAGTGAGGTAGGATACGCCTCAACACCAATTTGCCTACTTCAAACTTCCGCGGACGCACTTTCTTGTTATATGCTCTTGCCATTCTCTGTTGGTACAATTGTTCGTGACATACTCCTGCCAATCTCTTTTCATCAATCAAACTCAGTTGCTCCAATCGGGCCTTGACCCATTCGGCATCGTCAATTTCCGCCTCGGCGATAATCCGAAAGGATGGTATTTCAACCTCTACGGGTATTACTGCTTCCGTGCCATATACCAATGAATAAGGAGTCGCCCCTACTGAAGTGCAAACAATAGTGTGATAGCCTAACGGGGCAAAAGGTAACATCTCATGCCATTGCCTGGACCCTTCCACCTTTTTCCGAAGTATCTTCTTGATGTTCTTGTTAGCTGCCTCGACTGCTCCATTAGCCTTAGGACGATATGAGGTGGAATTGTGGTGCGTGATCTTAAACTGTTGACATGTCTCTGCCATCAGATGGCTATTGAGATTGGCACCGTTATCTGTGATAATTACCTTTGGGATTCCGAATCGACAAATAATATTCAAATGCACACAATCGACCACTGCCTTCTTGGTCACCGATTTAAAAGTTTTCACCTCAACCCACTTAGTGAAGTAATCAATGGCTAATAGAATAAACATGTGCCCATTTGACGCTGCTGGATCGATTGTCCCAATGACATCCATTCCCCAAGCAACGAAGGGCCATGGTGCCGACATTGTGTGCAAATCAGATGGTGGAGAATGAATCAAATCTCCGTGTACTTGGCACCGATGACACTTGCGCACAAAATTGATATAATCCCTCTCCATAGTGAGCCAATAATATCCTGCTCAAAGAATCTTCTTGGCCAATACATATCCACTCATATGAGGTCCACAGACTCCCGCATGTACCTCGGTCATGATAGATGTGGCCTGTTTAGCATCCATGCACCTCAGTAAACCAAGATCTGGAGTTCTTTTGTACAATACTCCCCCACAGAAGAAAAATCTGTTTGCTAAGCGTCTAATGGCTCTCTTTTGATCCCCTGTGGCCTGTGCCGGATATACTCCCATCATGAGGTATTGTTTGATATCATGAAACACGGCTCACCATCAAGCTCTTCCTCCACCATGTTACAATAGGCATGCTAATCTCGGACTTGAATCTACAACGGGTCTACATAAGCCTTATTTGGATGATGCAACATTGACGCCAAAGTGTCCAAAGCATCAGCAACTTCATTATGAATCCTTGGAATATGCCTGAAGTCTTTCGACTGAAACCGTTGTCAAAGTTCATGCAAACAATGTTGGTATGGTATGAGTTTTAACTCTCACGTCTCCCATTCTCCTTGAATCTGATGCACCAGAATATCCGAGTCACCCATGACCAAGATTTCCTGGACACCCATGTCTATAGCCAACCTCAGACCCAAGATACATGCCTCGTATTCAGCCATGTTATTGGTGCAGTAGAAGCGAAGCTGAGCTGTAACAGGATAGTGTTGCCCTGTCTCAGAAATAAGCATCGCTCCTATCCCAACGCCTTTGGTATTAGCAGCCCCATCAAAGAACAACTTCCACCCGGTTTTTCGTCTTGTTCTAATTCCTCGACGTGCATTGTCTCCTCATCAGGGAAGTATGTCTTCAAAGGCTCATATTCATCATCACCTGGGTTATCGGCTAGATGATCAGCCACCACTTGTGCTTTCATCGCAGTACGGGTCACGTAGACAATATCAAATTCTGTGAGCAAGATTTGCCATTTCGCGAGCCTCCATGTGGGCATGGGATTTTGAAAAATGTACTTCAATGGGTCCAACCTCAAGATGAGATATATGGTATATGATGACAAGTAATGTTTCAATTTATGTGCTACCCAGGTTAAAGTACAACACGTCCTCTCAAGCTGAGTGTATTTTACCTTATAAGATGTGAACTTCTTGCTGAGGTAGTAAATCGCCTGCTTTTTCTTTCCCGTGACGTCATGCTGTCCTAGTACACAGCCAAAAGAGTTATCCAAAACTGTCAGATAGAGGATCAAGGGTCTTCCCAGCTCTGGTGGAACCAACCCAGGTGGACTGGCCAAATACTCCTTAATCCTGTCGAATGTTGCCTGACATTCATCCGTCCATCTGACCACAACATCTTTCTTTAGCAGCTTGAAGATAGGCTCACAAGTTGTCGTGAGCTGGGCAATGAACCCGCTGATGTAATTCAACATGCCGAGCAAACTCATCAACTCTTTCTTGCTTTTTGGCGGTGGTAACTCCTGAATGACTTTGATTTTGGACGGGTCTAACTCAATACCGCGTCGACTTACCACGAACCCCAACAGCTCCCTGGCGGGACTCCAAATGCACACTTCGCTGGATTAAGTTTGAGGTTGTACCTGCGGAGCCTCTGAAAAAATTTCCTCAGGTCTTTGACATGGTCACACTACTTTCTCGACTTTATAATCATGTCGTCTACATAGACTTCAATTTCCCGATGTATCTTATCATGGAACATGGTGGCCATTGCCCTCATATATGTTGCCCCTGCGTTCTTCAACCCAAATGGCATGACCTTATAACAATACGTCCCCAAGGCATGATGAATGCCGTCTTTTCCACATCCTCCTCATCCATTAAAATCTGATGATAGCCCGCATAACAATCCACGAAGGAACCAATCTCATGTTTTGCATAATTGTCAATCAATATATAGATGTTTGGCAGTGGAAAGTTGTCTTTTGGACTCGCTTTATTAAGATCACGATAATCAAGGCACACTCGGGTATTTCTATCCTTCTTTGGCATAGGCACAACATTAGCTAACCAAGTGGGATACCGAGTGACCCGAACGACCTTTGCATCAAACTGCTTGGTGACCTCTTCTTTGATTTTCACACTGATATCTATTTTAAATTTCCTCAGCTTCTGCTTGATAGGAGGGCATGCTGGATCTGTGGCAATTTGTGGACCACCAAATCGGTACTTAAACCCGGTATATCATCATATGACCACGCAAAAATATCTTTTACTCAAGCATCGCCTCGATTATCTCCTTTCTGAGCGGAGGCTCCAAATGGACACTTATTTTTGTTTTCCGTACATTCTCCTGATCCCCTAAATTGATTGCCTCTGTGTTGTTCAGATTAGGTTTGGGTTTTTCCTCAAATTGACTTAATTCTTTACTGATTTCTTCAAAGGCTTCCTCATCATCATATT
>MU684849.1:99926-110457 GCA_026770625.1 Nicotiana glauca | reverse complement strand
GACCTTTGTCATCCTCAGCTTCATCGAAAGGCATAATGGTATTACATGAATTATCCTCTCCATGCACAACAATTTTCTGTCGGTCCCATTCGAATTTGACCATCTGATGCAAGGTAGACGGCATAGCTTTTGCGGCATGAATCCAGGGCCGACCCAATAAGAGATTGTAGGAAACAGCCACGTCGAGCACTTGGAACTCCATTGTGAATTCAACTGGTCCTATTGTCAGTTCTAACACGATGTCCCGAACCGTGTCCTTTCCTCCTCCATCAAATCCTCGTACGCAGACGCTATTCTTGTGGATTCTCTCACTGTCCACTTGTAACTTTTTCAGGGTGGAGAGAGGGAAAATGTTTGTACTGGACCCGTTGTCAATCAACACTCGAGTAACCACAGAGTCTTCACACTTCACTGTGAGGTAAAGTGCCCTATTACAACAGGCTTGGCAACTGGTCCAGGTACCATCACTTTGACTGGTTTTTGTTTTACTGCATCACTGTTCAACGGCTCCTTCTTTATCGCCCCCACCGATTTCCTAACTGTCCCTCCTTCCTTGATCAATTCTTCCCCAATGGTTGGTTTCTCATGGGACCTGGCCTCACTGGCTTTGATCATCATCACGGTTTGTGATGGCTTCTTAGATTCCCCCTTTTGCACTAACTCAATCATATGAGTTTCATGATGGGTTGGCAATGGATTCTGAGTGATGTTCGGTGTCTCTGGAGCCTCCACTTCAATTCAGCGGGTATCAATGAGCTCCTGGATGGCCATTTTCAAATGTCAGCACTTCTCTGTATCATGCCCTGGGGCACCCGAGCAATACTCACAATTCACCGAATGGTCCAGGTTCCTTGGAGGAGGATTTGGTATTTTGGGTTCAATCGGACTTAACATGCCCAATTGTCTCAATCTGTGGTATAAGCTGGTGTAAGATTCTCCCAATGGTGTGAAAGTTTTCTTCTTCTGCAGCCTGTCATTCTTGGAAGCAAGGTTGGGTCGAAAACCGGGTCCAGTAGGGTTTTTTGTAGGCTCTCGGGGGTGGATATGTGTTTTGAGTATGGTAGGTATTTTGTGGGGTGGGTGCACTCCATGGCGTCTGAGGTTGGGGGTATGTTTGGGCATGGTGGATGGAGAAGTGGGGGACTGGAGGTGGATAGTAGTGTTGTGGTAGGCCATATGAGTTATGTGGGTAGGTTTGGGGACAGGGGCGTGGTTGGTGGTAATATGGTGATGGACCCCTGGACCAAGCTCTTGATTCTATTACTGTAACATCTTCCTTTTTCTTCTTTCCCAACGCCCCTCTAGTGACATTCTAGATGGCCTGGGTAGTTGCTTTAATCGCTGAATAGCTCATAATTTTGTTAGTCTTGAGACCCTCTTCTACCATACTTCCCATTTTCACTACCTCATTAAACGTTTTCCCAACTGATGATACCAGATGACCATAATAAGTAGGCTCTAAAGCCTGCAGAAAATAATCGACCATCTCGCCTTCCTTCATTGGAGGATCAACTCTGGTGGCCTATTCTCTCCACCGAAAACCGTACTCTCTGAAGCTTTCCCCTAGCTTATTCTCAATTTTGGTCAATGACAGTCGGTCCTGGACAATCTCTAAGTTGTACTGAAAATGGCATGCGAATGCCTGGGCCAAATCATCCCATGTGTACCATCGAGCGTGATCTTGCCGTGTGTACCATTCCAAAGCAGCACCACTGAGACTTTGACTAAAGTATGCCATTAATAACTCATCCCTTCCCCCAGAGCCTCTCATCTTGCTGCAAAATCCCCGCAGATGGGCTACTGGGTCACCATGACCGTCATACAGATCAAACTTTAGTAACTTGAATCCCGCAGGCAATTGGACGTCAGGAAACAAGCACAAGTCCTTGTAGGCCACACTCACCTGCCCTCCTAGACCTTGCTTATTTCTGAACGATTGTTCCAAGCTTTTCACCTTTCGTATCATTTATTCCTGCTCAGGGTTTTTAGGTGGCTTCTTTTCTTCAGCTGAGATATCAAGACGAGGAGTGTAAATATATGGTTCTGTTGGTTTGAAGGTGGGTTCCGGTGGGTAGTAGTGGGTTTCCTGGGTTTGGAACAGGGTTTCACTAGAAGATCTCTATAATGTGGCGGACTTTTCACTGACTATGGGCAACTGAGTCACTGGTTTAATGATAACCGGCTCCGTGTGGGCCCCTTTCACAACAGGCTTGGCAACTGGTGTCAACAGGGGTTTAAAGGACAATCGGAATGGAAAAGTTTTTTAGCCTCCAAAGATCCCTCCAAAACTCTCTATAATCTCCCAAATCTGATTTTGAAATTCAAACATTCAAAAAACCAAAAATAGTAGAAAATCTATAAAAAACCAAAAAAAAAAAAATTCAGGAAGTACTGTTACATAGAAAACGCATAAGTTTGAAATTCAGGTTCGATTGAAGCTATTTTTGAGCTTGTGTGGTTAAGCTGTAGGTTTCAGAGATTTTCTAGCTAAATCTAAGTAATTTTAGGTTCAATTCAATTGGTTTTGATCGGGTTTTGGGTTGCTGTGGTGTTCTGGAACATTTTGAGTCTATTCACGGGTATTTCGAGTGCTTTGTGGTTGATTGCTTGGAATTTGTTTGGTTTATTAAACTCTCCCTGATCAGTTTGAATTGATGCTATTGTGGTGACATTTGTTACTGCTACTGACTTCTCATTTCTTCTGTATTTCCACATCCAGGTACATATTTGAACCTTGTATTGACATAGCTTTGAAGTTAAAATGCTGCAATAAATGTATCAACCATTTGCTTTTCCGGAAACTTATGTAGTCAAGATATCTTAGTAGGATAATCATAGATGATTTGTATTTGTTAGCTTTGATTTTGATTTGTGTTTACCTTGTATAATTGGACTGATTTGGACTGTCATGATAATCAATCGGTATTAGTCCGTTAATTAGTTAGGGCTCTTGTGTTTTGATAATTGTTTGAATTGCTAAATTCAAAATGGTATTAGTTATAACTAACTTAGTTCGTGTGTTTGAACTAGCCACAATAGTTTAAACCTGTTTTCATATTTGTTAACTAATGAAACTGGAAGGATAGTTGAGGCAGGATTTGGTTTAGAGGTCTGTGATCCTTATGCATATTAACAGTTAAAATTTGAAAACCAGTCCATAAAGTTTATCTCAATTCCTTAGAGTTTTGAATGTTGAATGCTAGTTTAGTCTTGATAATGTGAATTAGTGTCCTGGAATTGAACATGCACTAGTGTTGTTTGTTTTATTTGAATTCACTGTTAGTAATAGCTAGGAACTCACTAGTGGATAGGTAATACAGTATTTTGAGTTGTTGAAACAATGATCTAAAGTAATTAGTGGTGAAAGATTGCTCAGAAATTAGCTGGTGAGTTTTGGAATTAATTGGGCCATTCGACCCTGCCTTTTTAAGTGCTGTTTTGGGCCGCTGATTGAGACTCGACCTTGAGTCGTGTTCTCCAGCCTTTGGGCCTCAAAATATCAGGCCCGGGTCTATTTTGGCCGATTCAGTCCCTCTTTGATTTTAATTTGTTCTCGTTGGGCTTATCTTGGAGCCCAATAGCTGGACTATAGTGCTAAATTACCAATAGGTCCAGTAATAAAATTAATTAGGGCCTCTTCTTTATTTAGTGACAAATAAATATAGAAAATCATAGCTTACTTTAGGAAATACCCGTTTAAATAAAAAACGAGATGAGCCTCGCTAAACAAAACAAACAAATTACGGGGACCTCGATAAATGTTTATACAAAATACTTAGACTTCGGGATGGACTGTTTAGCAAATTTCACGGCCTTCCCCAAAATAATAACACGTTAGTCACTTTAAGCGCGTTTTTAATAATATTACCTTCTTAAATACGAGTGCACATTGATGTGACCCAAATCCAAATCTCAACGGAGTCGTTATGTGTTGACAATCACGGGTGCACTGGTGCGACGTGGTTCGAGACGCGTTTTCACGACGTTGCAATTCTTATTAAATAAAAAAATAAAAAAAAATAAAAGCGGATTTCCAATAAAAGGCACATAAGTTAGAACATGTTTTGAAATCAGATAAAAGCAAATACAATAGTTGAACGACCGTGCTAGAACCACAGAACCCGGGAATACCTAACACCTTCTCCCGGGTTAACAGAATTCCTTACTCGGATTTCTGGTTCGCGAATTGTTAACAGAATTCCTTCTCCCGACATTACCCTTGCCTTAGTTTTGAATTTACTATTTCTAGCAAAACTACCATTTTCCATGCCTAAACTACCCCTGAAACCCTCTGAAATTACTGACCAACCCAAACCCCTTTACTTGAGTTAAAAACTAATTATATTTAATCCTAGTGACTAAACCAGCTATAACCAATTAACAAAACTAAAAGTTAATCCTAATAAACATTAACAGAAAAAGAAAATACTGAAAATGAATTAGCAATATTAGACTAAAGTAATAATGACTGAAATTACTAATAACAAATTATGAACTAACAACTAAAGTAAACATATAACTAATGAATAGTAACCAACAATTAGCAAAAACAAATCAAAATGGACTAGCCACTAATAAACAAATAGTGAAATTATAAACTAAAATCATGAACTAGTAAACACAAATTAAACAAAAGATTGAAAATTAAAAAAAACAAAACAGAATTATGAACTAAAACACAATTAATCCTAATAAAACGAGAATTAAACTAAAACAAGAGAACAAATTAAAACTAAAAGAAATATAATTAATTTTGAAAATAAACTTACTGCTTTGATCTTCATTTTTCGAATCTGGTGAGTTTTCTTGGATTTATTTGGACCATAATCGTCCTTAATTATGTGTTTTCATGAGAAAACACATAATTAGGGTCTATTATAGCACAAAACCCATTAAAATCCCAATTTGCAAGTTTAGGGTTTCTGGCCCAATCCTCGATCTGGAATTCGAGGCGTTTGATTGGGGTTTGAGGAAAAGAAGGTTTAGATTTGGAACGGGGAAGAGGAGAGCAGGTTGTGGTGTGATTTTGGGAAGATTTGGAGGTGGCACCGCCGGACACGGCGGAGGCGGCGACCACTGTTTGGATTGTTTGAAGGGTTTGAAGGGGATTCGAGAAAAAATGGTGCTAGATTCATGATGAGGAGGATGAGGTGAAGAAGTGGTGTATTTTTGGGGTAATTTGGAGCATCGCCGGTGGCAGCGGCGATTTCCAGCCTGCGGCGTTAGGGCGGAGGAAGGTGGCAGTATGGTGGGGTTACGGCGGCCGGTGGAGGCATTACAGGGATAAGAGTCAGTACGATGAAGGGGGGGTTATGTCTAGGGTTTTTTTCACAATCTCAGACAATTATATTAAAATCTAAGGTGAAATCAGGGCCATTGGATTAGATAGGATGAAGGTCCAGGATCACTTCGTCACTTACCTCAAACGATGTCGTACCGCCTCAATACTACGTCGTTTAGTTTATTTTGAAGGCTGAAATGCTTGGACCGGATTTGGGTTAGAATTGGGCTGAACTGGTGGGTTTTGCTTTAGGTTGGGATTATTTTGCAATTAAGCCAAACCAGGCAGCCCCCTTTTTTGTTCATTTCCTTTTGTTTTCTTCTTTTCTTTTTATTTATTTACTTTTTTTCTGATTTTCATTTTTTGTATTTTTATATATTTTGATTTTATTAAATGCTAAATTGAAATTCAAAGCCAAACTGACACTAAATATATTTCCTAATTTCCCAAAACACAAACTAAGATAAATTTAAACTAAAAATGCAGAAGTACCATTTTGTTATTTTCTCTATTTGTAAATAATTTTAAATACTAATTAATCCTAAAATATGAAATTAAAACCTAAACAAATGCCAAGTACATTTTGTATATTTTCCATAGGAATTAAATGCACAAAATTCACCGAATTGCAAAATAATGAAAGAAATTATTTTGTTTGAATTTTTGGGAATAATTCACTTAGGGCAAAAATCAAGTGCTCACAGTGCATACACTAATGAGTTTACCATATGAGTATGTTTTATAATTAATACTCATCCATGTACCTCTAAGGACTTTTCGAATCCTTTCAGCCAATAAAGGAGGGAGACCATTTATGAATTTGGCCTTCCAATGAGTACTATTACTCTCTGGTAATTCCATCACTCTGGATAAGAAAACATTTTTGTACCATCTGAAAGATGTAAGGGTTTTACATCTTAAATTCTGGAGCATAGTTCTGATGGTTTCACTATTGTCAGACCATCTTCCAGAAAAATGTTCTATGATATTAAGAACTAATGAATAGACTGCATTTTGTACAGTCTTATTATCTTCGACTTTAGTCGCATTCATTATTTCGTTGCGTTGCTCTTGAGTGAGATAATTATCCCACCAGCCTTTAAGCTGACCAGTAAATCCGGCAATAATCATTTCTGCAATTGCCTTATCTGCATTATTATTAACTTTGCAGATAGTATTGTACATAAACATTCTATGTACTGTAGTATAAATTTGCCTTTCAGCAAGACCATCTATATTCCACTCATAAATATCTAACCCACTATAACCTTGATGGTAGTGGTCATTGTCATGTTCTTCTATTAGAACATCTGAGGGGTTGGTCGAGGGTAATAAAACATTCTTTAGTATGGTTTGCGAGCATATTTTTCAGAGATCTTATTAATCTGATCCTCTACCTGAATTCTCTTACCTTTATCAGGTTTATGCTCTAGAGTTAAAGGGCTGGCCTTAAACTCTCCAAACTTCTTATTAAGAAGTTCCTCCAAATCATTAAGACTTTTTATTTTAAAGTCTTTTACCTCTGGTGGATGTTGGATGCTGGTAGTAACTATTTGCTCTTTACCTTTAGCCTCCTTTTGAGAAATCTTTTGGACTTCAGTTATAAGCTTGTCCAATTTCTCCTGTATTGTGATAACCTGTTCTCCCAGAATACTAACATACATATTAGTATAATTATTCTGAGTAAGCATAATATTCAGGTTTTTGGCTGTAATAGTAGCGACATCATTTTCAAATAATTTAGAAAAAGTAGTAAAATAAACTACTTTATCTTTTTCCCCCATTTGAAAAGATTGTTGGGGTGAAAAAACTGATTTAGTTGTTTTCCCACTAGTGAGCATATAATCTCTTTCTAACACAGAAATATAGTTATAAACATGTTTAGACATAAACCAAGGAACAAAAGTAATAATTTTATTTTTCTTGCTAATATCCTCATAAAAATCATGTCTAAAAAATTGTATTAATTCACTAGTCATGTTTTCATGAAACTATTTTCTGAAAAAGCCCATCTGGGTTTTAGAAATTCTTCTAAAATCATTTTTCTTGCCGGTGATCCCGGACTAAAATCTATTTGGTCTTCAGAAATCATTTACACCATTTGAAAAATCCATTCGGATGCAGTGGGTTCAAGATCTGAATTAATCTTGACAATATTATCTTGACCAATTTTTGTACTATCAATTCTATTATTTTCTCTAATTTGTGATGTGGATGCTCTAGATGGAAAATCTACCACATAATCAATCGGAGAAATATAAGAAGAATTTGATCTAGTGAGTCTAGATGATAAACTGATATTATCAGTTTGAATAGGTTCATTGAACCTAATTTTTACCGTACCATCTGAGGTCTATTCTATTTCTGTAACCTCAGAATTACTAGTACTTCGAGGTGCAACTGCTTCCTCTATGACCCATTCCTTAGGGAAATCAATTTCATCCCATTTGATAGGTCTTCTGGTAGTTACGTTGGATTTTCCAAAGTTGGTTTCTATAAGAATAGTTTCATTTTTGAAATCCATCATTTTACACATAGGATTTAAAGTATATAATGGTTTGAAATAAATCCTATAACAGATACATATTACTTCAGTACCAGGCAAATAACNTTAAAATAAACTGGGCCATAAGCCAAACTAGTTTGCACAGTCCCTATAAGAGACTTTTTTCAGTTCTGGTTTCTGCCATCTCTGAGAGCTGCTATAAAGCTTTCAGGTAATCCTCTTAAAGTAAGTGGCTTAAAGGCAACTTATATGAATAAATCTATGTGAATCCCTATAAGGGGCAAAATCACTTTCAGATAATAATCTGAACGTAGCATGGTCACTATCTACCGTGATAATTTCTTCAGTAGTTTTAGCTACTTGTTTTAAACCTATTTTTTCAAAAGTACCTAACTGGTATATTACCTTAGGTTTGACTAATGGTATAGTCCATTTATTAAGAAGATCTAATTGTTGGGGCAATTCATATTCTTCTTTCCTACTGTTTTTAACAGTAGTCTTCTTCCTAATGATATTCATTAAGAAAATAGTGTTAACTTAGCTTCTACAATTACTTACTGGCATGGCTATGATACCAAACGGATACAGGATCGCTTCCAATGAGGTTGCAGGAAAATCTATTACAAGAGCTCCAGCCCTGGCCAATTACAAACCTCTAGGTAAACCTTAAACCACGATGCTCCACACAACCCTACAATGGCCACCTACCTAAACGGGTTTTACAAGCACCACCGGTTAGGTTGGCCTAACCAAGGTTTACTGTCGAGATGAGTAAATGCCTGGTCTATATAGTTCTTAACCTATAACCTCATTAGGGTGATATTGTAAACACTTAGTTACAAAATATGCTAAGTGAATAACTTTCGAATGCTAAGTCTAACACTTAATTATTTAGCCTTTCATTTAGGCTAAATAATAAAATCCCAAAATAGGGTCCAAAATACAATATGTCCAAAATCTATTAGCTACTGTAAAGGCTAATATGCTATAAATATGAAAACTTGCTATTACAGCACGAAGAGCTGAATGTTTCAATCTCCTGTCAGTGTAAGTGAATCCAATGGGCAAAGGCAAATACCAAGCAACACCTCTAATGTTGTCACCATGCACCAGGGTATGCATTCCAAAGGCAAATATGGACTCCAAACAGCTACACCAATCAACTGAATTCAGCAACATCTCTCCATTTATCATGCAATTCCAATGAGTTTCATTCCAGCAAGTAACATACAAAGTATTTTTCATCTGCTTCCTCATTAATATGATCATGTATACTGCATTATCATCTCCAGAATGAGTGTGTAAACACACTAATACACCTGAAAGATGACAACTCAATACACATATAGGTACTAAGCAAATCAACGACAGTAATGAGGTATGAGACAGATGCAAGAACCAATGAGCAGAATCAACTTGCTTTTTGTGGGCTATATGTTCATGTGAGACCATTGAGACTTGATCTATTAACCTGTACCGATCATTAGCCTTACCTAGCCATAACAAACATAGATTAACTATTACTGCTAGAACTATTGATGCATGACTTCTTTTGAACCTTGCCATCACATTCCAGAATGAGCATGAAACCATGTTGATACCACTGACACATATAATACCAATCTCCAGAATCTTACAAACACAAGTTCAGGCAGTTCATTCATATTTGAACTTCTCATCTCTATGTAATGTTGCACCATCCATAATCTGCTTCTCCTACAACTCTTGTGCACTATCAAGGTACCTTCAGAATGAGCATGTAACCATGCTAATACCAGTGACATGTACCCTAACAACGCACTGTATAAAATAGACCAAAATAGATAAGCCGATATGTGCAGGATCAAACCATACATCAGTCTGGTGCTCTCCTCTTTGCTATTCTGATCCTAAGATTAGGAGTTTGAGATTTGTCGAGATTGATTAACCTCCTCCCTGCACCAGGCAGTTCAGAAAATGAATGAAATTCTAATGTACCTGCAAAAGAAAACACAATGTTAGCTATAAAGTCTGCCACAACATTTCTTTCTCTAAACACATGCTGAATGATCACATTGAAATTGTCCATCATCTCCTTAATCCTCCTCACTTCCTGACTAATGGTCCATGGAGTATGTCACGAACCCAAACCCGGTCGTGATGGCGCCCAACCCAACGGCTAGGCAAGCCCGACCAAATATACTCTCAACTCGAACTTAGAGCTCAAAATCATTTATTTAAGTCATTAACAGTGAAGGAAACCAAAATAAAGCTAATAGTTATAAAACAACCCGAATATCTCACAGAAACAGCATAACTTCCCCAAAGATCTGGGGTCACGAGTCTAGAACCTCTACCAGAGTAGCATAATAATGCTGAAAAATCTACATAATATGAATATACGCGGAATAATCAAAACCACAGGGAAAAGGAGGGAAGAGTCGGGTCCTGCGGACGCCAGGCAGCTACCTCGACCACTCCAATAACACTCCGAAGCAGCAATTAGCTCAGCTAAGCTTCCAAGTACATGAATCTGCAAACATGGTGCAGGGAGTCGAGTGAGTACTTCCAACTCAGCGGTAATAAAAGTAAATAATGTTGAGAAGAAAGGAACCACGTAAGAGCACTACCTCATGCTGTAAAATACAATACAACACTTTTTAGACAGCAGTAGTTCCATGAAAATCCTTTATAAAACATCTGACTCAGTTTAAAATATCTTTTGAAAACATCTCTTTCTTTCCTTATTAACAATTAAGCACATG